>MVJL01005691.1:0-32045 GCA_002156465.1 Macrocentrus cingulum | reverse complement strand
TTTTTTCAGGCAAATCGACGAATTTTTCATGGAAAATTTAGTTCGAAAATTTGCCGCGGGGTGGCGCTGCGGTCGCAAATCGTGATTTTTTGTTTTTCCCCGATATCTCGCGAAATAAGGCAGATATCGCAAAATATCACTCTTTATAAATTATTGCAAATTAAATTTTCTACAAATTATGTTTAGTAAAATTTTCTGTAGCTCTCAATAAGTAGCCAGAAAACTGAAAAAACTAAATTTCGGAAAATGTTTTCTTTCTCCTGATTAATGGCAGTTAATTAGTCTAATTGTTAATTATATACAATAATAAGCTGTTTAAGCGACTAAATTAGCGTTATTTTAGTGTTTTTTCGACGCTAGAAAATCTGAACTTTTTTAAAACACTAAAATAACGCTAATTTCATGGCTTAAACAACTGTTTATAGTATGTAATTAACAATTAGACTAATTGACTGCCATTAATGACGAAAAAAAAAACATTTTCCGAAATTTAGTTTTTTGAGTTTTCTGGCTACGGATGAAGAGCTACAGAAAATTTTACTCAACATAATTTTTAGAAAATTCAATTTGCAATAATTTATATAGAGTAACATTTTGCGATATCTCCCTTATTTCGCGAGATATCAGAAAAAAAACGAAAAATCACAAATTGCGACCGCAGCGCCACCCCGTGGCAAATTGCCGAACTAAATTTTCTATGAAAAATTCGTCAATTTGCTTGAAAAAATTAGTTCCGCAATTTACCGCGAGGCGGCGCTCCGGTCGCAAATCGTGATTTTTCGTTTTTCCCTGATATCTAACGAAATAAGGGAGATATCGCAAAATGTTACTTTATATAAATTATTGCAAATTAAATTTCCTACAAATTATGTTAGATAAAATTTTCTGTAGCTCTCAATCCGTAGCCAGAAAACTCAAAAAACTAAATTTCGGAAAATGTTTTTTTTTTCGACATTAATGGCAGTCAATTAGTCTAATTGTTAATTACATACTATAAACAGTTGTTTAAGCCATGAAATTAGCGTTATTTTAGTGTTTTAAAAAAGTTCAGATTTTTTTAGCGTCGAAAAAACACTGAAATAACGCTAATTTCGTGGCTTAAACAACTGTTTATAGTATGTAATTAACAATTAGACTAATTAACTGCCATTTATCACGAAAAAAAATACATTTTCCGAAATTTAGTTTTTTCAGTTTTCTGGCTACAGATTGAGAGCTACAAAAAATTTTATAAAACATAATTTGTAGGAAATTTAATTTGCAATAATTTATAACGAGTGACATTTTGTGATATCTCCCTTATTTCGCGAGATATCGAGGAAAAACGAAAAATCATGATTTGCGACCGCAGCGCCACCACGCGGTAAATTGCAGAACTAATTTTTTTAGACAAATTTCCGGATTTTTCATGAAAATTTAGTTTTGCTACTCACCGGGAGAGGGCGCTGCGGTCGCAAAAATTAAAGTTTGTTTAAAAACCGCATTTTTTCGCTCTGTTAAGCGGTTAAAATCGTGTCAATAAATTTTATTGATAATAATTCATCATAAAATTACTTATTTATCCGGAAAAAAAAAATTTTCCCGCGAAAAATCCGATTTTTTTCGGCTTCGATCAAACACTAAAATAGCGCTAATTTGGTGGATTAAACTATCTTCTATCGTATATAATTAATAATTAGAGTAATTAACTGCCTTTAATGACGAAAAAAAAAATATTTTTTCAAATCCCGTTTTTTGGATTTTCCAACTACAGATTAAGAGTTACAGAAAATTTTATCTAACATAATTTGTAGGAAATTTAATTATTAACAATTTATATAGAGTAACATTTTTTGATATCTCTCTTATTTCGCGAGATATTGAGGAAAAACAAAAAAACACAATATTTGCTGGATTAGTTCGGTGCGCCGAACGCTAGATGGCGCCACATGTCCGAAAGTTTTCGTTTTTCCTTAAAAAACACAGGAAGAACGCATTTTTATGCAGTTTTTTACACTGGATCTATCATAAAATTACTTATTTATCCGGAAAAAAAAAATTTTCCCGCGAAAAATCCGATTTTTTTCGGCTTCGATCAAACACTAAAATAGCGCTAATTTGGTGGATTAAACTATCTTCTATCGTATATAATTAATAATTAGAGTAATTAACTGCCTTTAATGACGAAAAAAAAAATATTTTTTCAAATCCCGTTTTTTGGATTTTCCAACTACAGATTAAGAGTTACAGAAAATTTTATCTAACATAATTTGTAGGAAATTTAATTATTAACAATTTATATAGAGTAACATTTTTTGATATCTCTCTTATTTCGCGAGATATTGAGGAAAAACAAAAAAACACAATATTTGCTGGATTAGTTCGGTGCGCCGAACGCTAGATGGCGCCACATGTCCGAAAGTTTTCGTTTTTCCTTAAAAAACACAGGAAGAACGCATTTTTATGCAGTTTTTTACACTGGATCTTTTATTAGAATTAATTTGCTATTTTTTAAGCAACTCCCCAATGCTCTACGGTGAAATAAATTTTCGAAAAAATGGGAAGGGTCCCCCCTTCTCATTTTTTAATTCAGTTTTTTGCGATTTCTAGCTAAAATTTGATAGTTACAGAAAATTTTACTGAATATTATTTGTAGAAAATTTGATGGCCGACAATTTATAAAGAGTAATATTTTTCGATATCACTTTTAGTTATCGAGTTATCATTGAAAAACCGAAATTAATTTTAGTTTTTTAGTGATAACTCGGTGAATATGCGAGATATCACATAATTGTATTCAACAAAAATAGTGAGGAATTAAATTTTCTATAAAAAACACTCAATAAAATTTTCTGTAACTCTTCATCCGTAGCCAGAGTTTCTAAAAAACTGAATTTTTAAGAAACATTTTTTTATTGCCTAACTGTTGATTAATTATTTAAATAAACTAGATCAGCTATCACATCACCTAAAACATGTTGCATCAAATAAAAAATAAATGCGAAAAAAAAAAAAACGCGATGGGGTTTGAACCCGCGCCTTTGCAGGTTGCGTGCGAGCGCGCATCCATCTGAACCAACACAGTCATCCTCTATATTCCAACATTACCTATATATGAATAGCATCATTCATAGATTGAATAATTTTTTTTCTATTATCTAAAGCCAATAAATAGTTTAAATGAAGACAATTAATATTTATTTATCACTAAAAATAATTTTACTTATGTTTAAACGAGTTAAATTAATAATAATATTACATAATATGTTACATCAAATAAAAAATTCCAAATTCAAAAAAGAAGACAAGCGTGAACCCACGTCCCCAGACGTCGCCAAAAAGAATTTTGAGTGCTAGGGTGCTGGCTATAAATAATAAATATATTAGAATGTATAATTATGAATTTATTTTAAATATCAATGAAAAATTGCAGTAACATTTTATTTTTCCATTTATAATTTCACATTACAAAATAATATAAAGAATCAACAAAATTATTATTTCTCTAGTAAAAACACAAACTTAATTCTTTTTTTTTTTTTTATTTTGCTTCTAATAATATTTAGTTAGTATTATTATTTTTTGTATTTAACGGAATATATGCAGAGAGAGGTATATGGAATTTTATAGAATATTACATTAATATTTTCCAAATTGCACACATAAACATTTTCTTCTTCTTCTTCTTGTTCTTCTTTTTTTTTTCTTTTTGCGTTGTGAATTTTTGTCAGCACCATTTGCATCATCAGCATATATATACACTCGATACTTCGTTATAGAATTTTTTATATATTTATTTTATATATATATATATATATTTTTTTTTATTTTATTTGTCTTACTGTATACTCCTCACCCAAGAATTATGGGGTACACATCCTATTTGGATATACTTTTAATTATATATCCTACTTTCTTCATTCATTTTCATCACATTAAAAAATTTTCTTCAAATAATTTTATTTTCTGTCAATAATAATAACACCAAATTGAAATAACAAATTGAATAAATTAATTCAAGTTTCAATATTGACATATATTCGCTTTTTCAATGTCACATTTTTTTTTCTCATAACGAAAACACTTTACCATACTTTAGTCAACGTTCCCACGCATTTCCCATAGCATATGGATAATTCATTGAGTGGATATAGGTGCATAGTTTAGCTATAAATAGGAGCAATCATAATAAATATATTTTTTTCCTGGCATTTTCAAGTGTCTAAGATCACCTCTGTCATGTAAAAATGACAGAGCAAGCCTCGTAATCATTAGAAATTTTGAAAATACACTGAAAAAAAATTTTTTTTCATGCATTTTTACGCTTTTTTCTTGTTTTTTAAGTAGTATTTAGTTTTTCTAAAAGCCTACAAACACTTATACACGTATAGGATGGACTATAAATCAATTTTGTTCCTCTTCCAGCCTAGATAGAGTAGTAGAATAATCATAATCAGGCTTAACAACAGCCCAAAGTGGCGTGATTATCATCATTAATCTAGTAAAATTATATAGGGTGAGTATAGAAGCTTTTTTTTTTTGGATAGTCACAATTTTTTATTTAAAGATAGGTATAGGAGCGTGATTAGTCTAATTTTTTTCTGTCGAAAAGAAAATTTATTCTTAGCACACACAATATTTTGATGACTGAAGTATGGTATTTATCTGTTTTCTGTTTTTTTTTTTTTTTGTATATTGCTGACTAATTTTTCTCTCGAGACGGAATTTGAGAGTTTTTTTCTTCTTCTTTCTAACATTTAGAGAAAAATATAGTGCCTATGATTATATTACTTTGGTAATTTTTTTTTTTTTTCAGTTAATTCATTTTCCTTTATATATTTTTTTATATTTTTAGAATTAAAAGGGACACTGAGACGCAGTATAGTTTATAGAGATAACAGAATTTTTTTTTTTTTTTAATACTGATGTAGGATCTTGCAGGATAATTATTGAAGGTGGATTTTGGCTAATTTTTTCTGTTTGGAATTATTGGGTATCTACGATTTTAAATTAATATTTTTTCTATATTACTTTGTGTTTAATTTATTTTTTTTTTTGTTCTTGTTTTTATCGCCAGATTTTTTTGTCTTGATTTTTTATTTCTAGAATAAATAATCACTTAGACGGTAGAGAAGTTTTTTTTCAGTCAAACTACTGGGTTTCTAAAAGGAAGAAAAAAATATTATTATTATTATTATTATAGTATGCAATGAATTATTTATGAGGAAAATTTTGTTGAAGAATTCGTTGGTTAAATGCGAATTACTAACCAAATTGTGCAGAACTCGTCTTTAATCCAATAGCATTGCCAGAATTATCAATATTTGTAGGTGTCCAATTGGATGCTTTTTTTCCCCTAACTCCCACGAATTTTCCCCGCATTTCCCATCGTGGAATTTTTTTACCCCGAAAACCAGAGGATTCACGTAAAGCCCGTTTCTCAATCTGATTCGAATTATCCACAAATCTTAAATCTGAAAAATATAAAAATCTACAATAACTAACAGTCATAAATTCAAAAGAGGGCGATATTTCTTGCAATTTTTTCGTGATAACTCAATAAATACACGAGATAACGAAAAATTTTATGAGTTAATGAATTGAGCATTAAATTTTCCATAGAAAATGTGAAACAAATTTTTTTCTATCAAAAAAATCAAAAAATTTCATTTTATAACATTGAATTTCCTATTATTTATCTATTATAACATTTTCCACACCCTCGATTCGAAGTAATTTTATGATAATATCAAATGTTAGACTCTACTAATGCAATATTTGCTATTTAACATTTTCATACTTTCATAAAAACGATAAAATTATAAGAAATACATTGTTATAGATAATTTTAACGTTTATTTTAGGGGAGAGAATTAATAATTTACCTGGTATACCCATAGCCCTCTCCTGATATGTATCTTCAGTGTCATAAACACCAGGAACATCACGTTTCCCTCTCATTCCAACAAATCCCATACTACCACGTTTGTCCCCATCTTTTTTCCCGCGCATCCCCTGAAAACCCATGGGCGCTCTTTTCTCATATTCCACTGGGTTCATCAAGTACTCATAGTAATTGTCCTCGTCATCTTTCTTCCCCCTCATGCCCTAATAACAAAAAAGTCTCATTAATAACTTATTTATTTTTATTGTTATTGACGGTGAATATGTTTATTATTCTATAAGATAATTGGGGCGGTGTGTTATTTTTTTTTGTGGTGTATGTATTAATTTTTATAGTCAAGAGTGCCTTGGTAAATATTAGAAGAAGCTTGTCTACAAGTTGTGAGGCAATTGAATAAGTAAATAGCACTTGAAATGCACAAGATCTGATAATATTCTGGTGTAGAGAATGTTTTATGCAACAGGTAAAACAACACTAAAGCATGTAAATATGTTGTATTGTTGGTATAAATACCTGAAATCCCATGATAGCTCGCTTCTCTATTTCCTCGAGTTCCTCTAGAAAATTTTTCTTTCCCCGCATACCTTGAAAACCCATAGGTGCACGTTTCTCCCATTCTCCTGTCTCATATTCATCCTTTTTACCTCGCATTCCCTGGAAACCCATTGCTCGCTTTTCGTATTCATCTGGATACTCGTTTATGTAGAATTTATCCAATGGAATTTTATATGCCATATTCACCCTCTTGTCTAAATCATCCAACACCTATATAACGTAAAATTATTTTATTTATACTTGTATAGAAATAAATTGAGGCCAATAGAACGTGTAAGATTTTTTTTCCCTAGAAATATCTCGATAACGCGTAAAATAATCGAGATAACGAAAAAAGTCATCAGAAATAAATAATAGTAAATTTAATTTCCTATAAAAAATGTTGAATAAAATTTTTTGATATTTTTATTCGTTTCTGAGATATTTTAAAAAAATTTAAATTTCATTATTCCAAGAATGAATAAAAATACAAAAAAAAACTATTTATTTTATTTATTTATACTCTATTATTTAATTTAAGTAATATTTTATTGTTATCTTACGTATTTATCAAGTTATCACCGAAAAACTGAAGAAAAAATTACAAAAATTCAACTAAAAATATTTTTTCACTAAATAAAAAATTATTTCATCTTAAATAAACCCTCGAAAATTCATTTTAAATATTTTAAAATAATTAATATTTAGTAATTAATAATTTTAGGATATTCCTGTGTAAATAATACTGATAAAAAATTTTTTCACATATTGTCAAGAGGGATTAAAGTGAAAATCTTTGCGCAATACTCACTTCCTCCAGGGATTTTTTTCCACGCATTCCTTGAAAGCCCATCATAGCCCGTTTGTCGTATTCATCATCGAGCATTGCTTTTTTGCCACGTGTACTTTGAAAGCCCATGGGACCACGTTTTTCATAGTCCTCGTGATAAAAAGCTTCGTCGAGATCGGGTACCAAGAGATCGTTCTTCTTCCCTCTCATTCCCTGGAAGCCCATAGGTGCTCGCTTGTCAAAGTCATGTTCAATCAGATTACCCTTCATCGCACCAGCCTCGCTCAAGTCCTTCTTCCCTCTCATACCCTTTACAAAACTCCATATGTACTCTAACCAGTTTTTTTTTATTTCCAAACATTATTTTTAACTATTGAAGTCAAACAAACCTGAAAGCCCATCGGTGCCCTTTTGGAGAAGTCATCACTCGACGAAATTTCCCGCTTGGCTCGCAAATCACTCGGCGTATGCCGATCATCACTCGCTGACGATTGTGGAGCTATCAACAAGGCCGCCAAGACAATTAAACCGACGATCATTCTGAAAAAAATTTATTTTTAAACTATTTTCACGTTTCAGCAGGTAAAACGGATGTAATTGAGTCGAATCAGGATGCAGATGCCTTGAAAAATACACAAATGCCTGCGGGGAAGGATATATAATACCTTGAAATGAGAAAAGTACCAGGGATATTTGTCAAAAGTGAGACAGAGCAGACACAGGAATTTTATGCTTACACTCTTGCAGTGGCGGTAAATTTTTTTTCAAGTTAGAAATTCAAGTTATTTGATTTAAATAGCTTTTCCCGAAGATATATATTCTCAAAGGAAAAATTTCTCTGGACCGCGAAGAGTTGCATTTGGTTAAATTTTAGAGTTCTAGAACACGAAACATGCTCAGGTATAACCAATCACTTCGGTTACAAAGGTCAAAGAAAATTGAAACACGCCCGTCCCAAACGTATGCCACAAATGAAATGAAACCTCCAAAATAAAAAAAAAAATCACACATTTAGCACCTTAAAATATTTATTTTTATTACTAAACAATTTTTCAACCTTTTTTCGAAATTTTTCAATGATAACTCGATATGTATGTATCTTTATTAATTGTTCGAAAATTCTTATTTTTCAAAATATCTTGATAACAATTTGAAATATCAAAAAAATTTATCCTATATTTTTTATAGGGAATCGAATTTTCTATTATTTATTTTATATCAAGTTTTTTGATATTTTATTTATTTACAGAGTTATTAAAAGATTAACAAAAAAAAAATACATTATTTTTTTTCGGGATTATAGAAAGGTGATGTATTGGTGGCCAACAGTGATTTTTCAACGTGGAAAAAGTCCATTAAAATGCATTGGATTAATTTTTTTAATCTAGTAGTAATTTATATTCACAAAAGAGTAATTCCATTTGTACTTTGTTGTCTGTATTTAAAATGAGAAAATTTTTTTTCTTTTATTTCTTCTTCTTTTCCTTGAAGAAAAATGATTTTGTCATAAAAAACCTTGAAGTGTCTTTCTCTCATTCAAGTATTGCAACCACGAATTTTCTCCAGAGACTTTTTGTAAACGTGCCGACGAGGGGTCATATCCCTTGGGCGTTGTTGTGTAGTCATTCCCAACGATCTTGAGATCAGTTACACCCTATATAAAATCACCAAACAATCACGTTCCAAACGTATCTTTTCTTTCTCTATTATCCGGCGATATATCGAAATGTCAACAAGGAAGAAACGAAAGAAATCCCGGCGTGATCGCGTGGTGCCAAAAAGGGATAATCGAGTCTTTGACCTGTGTTCTATAAATCACATCTCAATTGAATCACCCGAGCTCAATTTACCAAACACACCTTGAAGCCCTTTCGTCGTCGACATCATTTCAGTGCGAAAACTCAAAAAAACAACCCAAAAAACCAACTTAAATACATCGAATGATGGATGAAAAGGGAAACGTATACATTTGAATATCAATTTGTTTTTTTCTTCTCATTCTGCCTCGAAAAATGCCTGCACGTCACGCAATGTGGTGTCTCTGATGGTCGATAGCAGTGCTCTAAGGGCTTGAAAATGCTCTGAGAATAAACAAAATCATCGGAGAAAAACCCGGAAAATGGCGAGTATAAAAAAAAATAACAACAACACTGCACGCCATGTTTAGCTCACAAAAGTGGCATCTATCTGCTACACTAAATCATAAAAAAAAAAAATAATCATTTCAAGATCTCGGCACACGCAAGCTTTTTCTTAATTTTGTCCTAATCTCTTTAATCGATTTTGCCGCAAACTTAAAATTATTCATCATTAGAAAATTCATTAATAATGTAATAACGACTTGTCATACATTTTCGAGACCGATGGTATTTAAATCATCATCAAATTCACGGCTTAATTAGTATATATATTTTAACAGATTTTACTGCCTTTTAAAAGATCAAATATTGACCGTGTATCACAATCATATTGGTTATCAAAGCATACGTATAATCTGCATATTCATATTTCATCAAAAATAAAAAATATTTTTAGCATGTTAAAAAAATTCTCTCAAATATTACACACATTGCAATTATAATTGAAAAGCCACAATCAGTTAATTTGATATAAATTCCAATGAAGAAATATTAATTGATGATTTATTCAAGTGCGGAGGTGTTTTAATTTATTCATCATTGATTTTTCTGTGGTGTAAATCGACATAGCGAAAAAATGGATGTGTTTTTTGTCAGTTTTTCAACGATAACTCGATAAATAACCAATATATCAAAAAATATTACTCTAATCAAATGATTGGCAATAAATTTTCCGACAAAAAATATATGAAACATTTTTTTCTATCTCCCTTATTTTTTAAAAAAATTTGATTTTTTTTTTAAATTCATATTTTTCAAAATATCTTGGAAAAAAATTAAAATATCGAAAAAATTTATTCTTCATGTTTTATAGATAATTAAATTTTATATTACTTTACTCAAATAATATTTTTTGTTATCTCGTTTATTTACTGAGTAATCGATATATTAAAAAAAAATTAATGTGTTATACGCCTTTTTTGCCATTAGTCATGCGATCGATAATTTATTTATATTTTATTTGCTTGTCAAAAGCCTAGTGCAACAATTGTAAGTCATCCCTGGTTACGCACAGCATCACAATCGGCCAAATGTCGCGAGTTTGCAGCTTCGTCGCGAGAAACAGTTGCAGTCACCCACGTAACACGGCATAAAATCATCGACAGTCGATGTGAGGCGACACAGACGTTCATGATACGTCAACAGGACAGTTAAACTGATGTTTACCAACCACATCGAGAGGACCATTCACTTAATATCAGCCCAAATGCTCGGCTGGGTTTATTTACAATCGCACTGACTCGTGGCAGTCATTGAATACACCTCTGGATTGATTGATACTATCCACTTGCGTTCTGGTTTATTTTCATCACGTGAAATTACAGTCTGCGAGACAGGCAATTCAACTCGTAAGGTCGCCTGTTGAATTAAAACAAAACAGAAAATAATTAAACATCCCGTTGATCTCTAAACTCGTGTTTATTCAAAAAATTTCAGGTCAAAACATCGAAAAAACAAGTGTATTTCTTTCCTCTTTTTTCAAATGTTATTCATGAAAGACCTGCGGTTATTGGAGATACTGCAAAGGAGTTAGTACCGGCTAAAAGCGATAAACAGAGGGAAAATGTAAGGGCTGAAATGTGGCTAAAGGTTCGTATAGAAGCATCAGTAGCAGATATTCCATGTGAGCATGATTTTATATTTATCACCATGGCCTGATACAAGGGGTTAAGGGTGACTCGATAACTCCTACCACCCTGTTACATCCGGTCACTCGTATATAATCGCTCGTAAGGTGGGTTATGCTTTGCCTTGTCAAGCTTTAAAGTCGACGTCATGAAATGTATCGAAGATTCAAGCGATATAGTGTATAGTCAATGCCATCAAATGGCTAAAAAAAAAATCTTTAAATAATATTTAAATAGTTTTAAGTATTTAAACCTCAATAAAGGGATAATTTGACTGATTTATCATGATATTTTTAAACTGTAAATTTTTTATTCATCAGAATTTTCTGTAAAAAAAAATTTCTTTTAATTTATTTTGATTTATATTGTGATGTAAATGAATGATATTTATCTGCAATGTGTGCACATAAATATGGTCGATATATGGGTGTAAATATAGTCGAGAGAGAAACAATGGCTGGTGGCCAGAGAGGAAACGATAGCAAAGTCAGACTGCGGAAGTGTACAAGAGGAAAAACTCTCGCGCAGTAAAATCATCCACAACTTCTCTATATTGTATGTTTATTCACGGAATATTTTCATTCATTTATTCACGATGATTATCGGAATTTTTAACACAACTTGATTTTGTATAAATGCTGATTATCATCAGCCTGTGGCGCTGGATGACTCGGAGTCGAGGGTGGTGAAGTGTGATTGAATGACGACGCGCGCGCGGCCTTTGGAAAATTTTTAGTGCTTTTCAGCAGAGGTAAAGTACCTCGTGTGGTTGATTTTAAAAACGTGCGGGAAAATGTCAAGCGTCGTGGTCACTTTGCACCCTCGGATTACCAAGCAGAGCTGACAACGCACGCGGTCCCTCGCGCGCGCTCCGTCCACTCGGCTGCTCTCATCCTGCGAAAAAGAAGATACGATCGAACTCGTTTTTTACAGTGTTGGAAAATTCTCACGCACTCAGCGAACGCTGAGTAAACCTCGGCTGAGAGCTTTGAGAGATATCGAACAATTGTCGACCCACATTCTATGTCAATTTCAGATAATAATGCAAAAGTTTAATTTTATTTGGAATTGTTTACTCACGTAACTAATGCCAAATGGTTGAGTGTTTTTGGAAAATATCGGAAATCAATATTATTCATGAGTTAAATAAATTTTAAGACTTTTTGTTGACATAAAAAATTTTTTTCATTTTGTGAAATTTTCAAAGGGGCAATACCTTGGGAATTTGGCAATTTTTGTGATTTTTTTTAGTTTTTTGATAATAACTCGATAAATATACAAAATATGAAAAAATGACAAGAGAGTAAAATGATTGGAAATAAAATTTTCTACAAAAAATATGAATAAGTTTCTTTAGAATCTTTTTTAGTTTTTGAGATATTATTTTTTTTTTGAAATTTTGATTTTTCAAAATATCTCGAAAAAAACTAAAAATATCAAAAAAGTGTACTCTACATTTATTATAGAAAATAAAATTTCCTATCTTTTATTTTCCATAACATTTTTCGTTATCTCGTTTAGTTATCGAATTATCGTTAAAAAACCAAAAAAACCGCAAAAACTTCGAAATTTTCAAGGGATCTATCCCTTAAAAAATTTGTCAAAAAAAAAATTTTTTTTTTCTATTTCAAACATCACAAAAATCATTGTTAAAATTAATAATCTATATATAGATGAGAAAAAAATAAAATAAAATATTCTCGGCTGACGCAACATGGGTTTTTCTACTTAAACCCGATTTATTCACCTTTTTGACTAATAATAAAATTTATTTACTAACTAATAATTATATCCCACATCTTAATCAACTAAAAAACAAATAAATATACCCAAATGATCAGTTTATCATTCGATAATACGAATTAATTTGTCTTGACATTTCTCTATAGTGTTTTTTTCTCCCTCAATGACTGAAGGAACTTCCCTTCGATTCTCATGCTCACTTGCTTCACTGTTTTAGGCACAATTACGTCTGGGAAGTGTCAAAGAAGTGAAAGCGATCAATCTTGGAGCCTGCCCCTGGAGGGAAATTGGCTGACCGCACTTGGGGGATCATCACTGCAAGAGCTGACCTTTTCATCTCTCTGTGCACGTGCTAAAGCTTCCAATGATGCGCCATATTATCTTCTGACGCGATTTTTCAATCATCCACAGAACCCCTTCCTCCGTTCTCAACCCCAGACTAAATACACGAGTGGAATCTATATATAATCAATTTAAAATACCATCGACAGCATCGTCTTCATCTGTCTAATTACATTTACCAAAATGTCAAGGTGATGTGCCCCTCTAGAATAATTCAAATGTTTTTGTTTCAGAGCAAACTTCTTTCTAAAAATTCATACGACGAAAAAAAAATAAATTTTCTGTCATAAAAAAATTCCAGAGAGATTTAGAGAAAAAATGGTTGGAGTAATCACAAACTCATTTAATGTCTGTCTGGATGACTGTCGAGAGGAACCTTCAGAAAATTATCATCTAGCAGATTCACGGTAACACATTTATTTTCACTGGACAATGTTAGATTGTGTGTGATTAGCTCTGGGCTTGAATAAATCCCTAGGTATTTACTCGCCTCTAAATGTGCATCTTCGTCAATTCCCCAAACTATTTCAAGTTGCTTTGCGTATGCAAATTCATTCAAACCTAACCAAATACATGCTTGAAAATTGTCAAGTACAATTTACCTAATCTTTCGCTTGATTTTCAGATCTCAAATGCTTATATCTACCTCGTTAATTAATTCAATAAAACTACGAGACACTATTTCAGCCGGGGAATTAATGATAAATCACACGGATAGCACAAAAATGTGGGAAATTCAGTCGAGCACGACAAGTTTGAAGGTGAAGGTTGTGATAAATCATCAAATACAGAGGCAAGTGATGATGAAAAATTAATTACACCTTCAAGAAAACTTTATTTCAGTCGATTGATCGAGGTGTCAGTGAGTATTGGGGCAATGTACTGCGCTATCACTGGCCCATTGCTATTCAAAGTATTTTTCTTGTGCTTCTCATTCTGAGCTTTGGCCCTTGGATTGGTCTGCAATGCAACGACGATGTCTCCCTCACGCTTGGCCATGAGTATTTATCTATATGGCGTCCACTGATGGGATTAACCGCGCTCTCAGCCCCAAAATCCCCAATGCCAAGCAAGTAAGACACACTTGAGGAAAAAAATTGTTTTCTTTAGATTTTACTGATATAGTCTGCTCTTTGTAAGTGTATTTGCATGTTTATTTTATCAGTCTGCTGGCTTAGAGGGTAGGCAATAATTATTTTGCATCGTTGAAGCGAAACTGAGAGAAAGAAAAAAACGTTGTTTACAGACGAACACCCTGTACTTATGGATTTTTCTGTGCTAACAAGAGGTCCAAAGACGACGAACCTGTACGAAGAAGAGCAAGTTTTCTCAGACGCAAGAGAAATATCAAAGAATTTATCGATTAATGTGTCTATATAAATTTTTTATTAAATTTTACAGTGTGTTTTTCATTAAAAAAAAATCTTTTATAACATGTTTAATGAATTATACATTTTTTCTATAAAGTATAATATTTTTATTGCATGAAGTTGGTTAATAAAAAAATGTTTGACACATGTAGAATATTTTTAACCATATTTTTTTATGTATTATCGATGGTAAACTGGATGTTTGATTTGTCATAGAGTGTAGAAAAAAATCGAAAATGTCATTTATGTAAAATACTAACTGATTAATTCGGGGGGAAGGAAAAATATTGTTCTGTTTTATGATGAAATGTCACGAAATAACAACGAGAACCTGTATCCTGTGTATCAAAAAGCCACATGGACTCATGCACGACCACTGGACGATGATTCCAGTGATGAACCAAAGTGTGATTGTTGCTCAGGATGCTCAGAGTCAGAGCCAGGACCGAGCAATCGGGCCCGAAGGCCGGCGAAAACTCGCACAAGAGGTGAACGGAGGAATCGCGAGAAATCTCAGGCACCTGACCCACCTCGGGAGGCAATTCCGACACGTGGAGATCACGCAAGACCCCGAGGAGCAGCTGTCAAAGACTCTGGGCACCGTCAACACGTCGGGAATCGTCCGCACAATGAATTGATGGACGAGAAATTGGAATCAATGACACGAACAAAAGTTAGGGACACCTCAGAATATAAAAGCAAAGTAATCGATCGTATTTTGAAGTCATCTCCATCCTCGGTGTCATGTCCTGAGGGAAAAAATTGCTGTCGCTGTTCAGAAAAATCCACAAATTACTATAAATTGTTTAAAAAACTCGGTCAACCCGTGGATTATGTTGCGGACGATGATGTCAAGTCTGTGAGGATTCAAACAAATTCAAAGTTTGTACAACATGAAAAAGACGATGAGGAAAAACTTTATAAAACGCACGAGTCACTTGACAATAAGTTAACCAAGCGAAGACAAGTTCATAAAGTCGTAGAGAAAAATTCCCCGGGGCATGAGCGAAGGCAAAAGGTGTGCAGGATGTTGAAAACTCGTGAGGCACGAAGAATCATTGGTTGTAGCTGTACAGATGATAGCAAGGAAGACTGTCCGATTGACTGTCAATGTCCTGAGAGTCCTATTGGACGAATAAATCCAAAAATTCAAGCCCTTAAACCCGAAAATTCCGAGACAAATGATGAAATTTGTGAATTTGACAGCTCGATTCAGTGTGGATGCAAGCAGCACCAAGCCGACGACTACGAAACTCTGTCGGCGCGACTGAGTGACATTCGCCAGGAGCTCGAGGAGAGAAAAAAATCCCAGAGGACGCGAAAAACACGTCGCTGCGTGCCTCGAGAATTTTTTCGCAGATTCCGCGACGCTTCGACGTCTCCGTCGGCGCGCGATCAGTCAGTTTCATCGGGAAAATCGGCGCCCGAAGCTATTTCCGACTTGGAGACCGAGCTGGAGCAGCTGTCAGATGCTTTGGCTAAGGCTACCGACCACCAGGACCCCGTGGCGGCTGTCAGCACGCTCTGCAAGTGCTGGAAGACGATAAACCAAATGGTAAAATTGCCCGAGACCGAGTGCAAGAGTAATTGCTGTCGTTGTGAGGATGCAAAGCAGCCTGTGAACCGGGTCCAGGCGGACACGGCGATGCAGAAAGCTCCTGAGACCAGGACTAAGTCTAAAAGTCGGGTCAAACAACATGAATTTCTCCTACCGAAGATTGTCAAGTGCAGCAGCGAAGTTGGGAAGCTGAGAGTCGCGAAAATGCTGGTCTACCCGCCCGATGATAAAGAGGCCACGCCGTTGGTGGCTTACAAGACCTCGTCGTTTGTTAATTGCAGTGTTAAGCAGAAGGAACTTGACGGCTTCAAGTATTACATCACTTATGTGCAGAAGTACATAAGCCCGCCGTGGAAACCCGATGAAAACAGCGATATCTGAGAAAAATCACTCGTTAAACTTGAGTTACACGTGGAAATTCACGTGCAATTGTGCAACCAAGTGTCATATAAAGTCTAAATACACTCTTTCAACTTGCTTTTATAATATTGAATATATTTACTTTGTAGATTAATATTTTGTATGAATGCATGATGAAATGGTGTTGGAGATGATTAACTAAAGTTACCGCAATTTTTTTTATGCGATTTTTTGTTCTCTGCTAGCGAATGAAACCATCGGTATGCATTCTACCTATAGTTAGTTGTTCGTTTGACTTTACCAGTGTAACTTTTAAACTCTTTCTCGATTTTTTTTCTCTTTCATGTGACCGTGGTCGCGTCAGTTAAAAAGTTAAAACTGAAAAACTACTGAGTATTATTCATGTTTTATTTATTTTAACGTTTTTAGAATGAATTTTACAATATTTAGTTGAAATAGAAATTTCTTTTGAATTTTTTTAAATATCTCGAAAATAAAGTAAAATTTGATAAAAATTTATTTTAAATTTTTTATGAGAAATTTCATTTTCTATCATTTAAGTCTCTTTATTTTTTTTTGTTATCTCGTGTATTTAGTTAGTTATCAAGACATGAATGAAGAAAGAATATATTATACTGATATTTTTTGGATCAGTAACGCGATGTATAGCTTTTAATTGTGTAATCTACGTAATTTTCAGTTGCGACGATGTAGAAATTAATCCAAGTCAATTTGCGATGCTGATCTGAACGCAGTGTTGGAATAATAGCTTGACAATGGAGTGGGGTGAGCGTTGTCCAATGCAGATGCAGCTTCTTCATGCGACTAAATTCCCTGCAAGAAGTCATAGAATGGGTCAAATCGACTCAAGACTATTGACTTTAACAACTTGAGATTCCGAGTAGTTCTGAATTGCAGGATTATATTTATTTCAGGTATTTATTGGAGTTAATAGACGCCTAGGTTTACAAAAGCAAAATCAAGTGGACTTTCGAGGGAGATTATTATTGACTAAAACTTACCAACTGCAATCAATAATTTCATGCAAACCAGTGAGTTTAAAATCTCACGCAATCGAGATTAACACACACGACCTGAATTTACCAGTTAAATAGTATATAGTCTCAAAGGTAAATACACGAATAATTAATATTTTAACAGTAGGACTTTGAGCAAATTATTTGATATTTGTGTTGAATTATTTGCTGCAAAGCTTTTCAATCCATTTGGCCGATTCTAGAGCCATTGAGATTATATTGTGAATAATCCTTGGGTAAATTTCAGGAATTTACCGGGTTTTCAACTGCAAACCACTGAGATATAACTTAATGGACCTTTTACGTGTATAGTAGTAGTGCTTTTATACACGATGGATAAGATAACGCTTGAAATTGAATTGTTTTTTTTTCTCCAGTGAGGGTGAAAAATTTTTAATTACTCACAGTTTATGGACACATTGATTTGATCAAGTTTTTTTTTTCTTTTTTTAGAATCGTTGGGAGTTTTGGAGACAAAAGTACTGCATCAAAAATTATTCCGTCTCGGCTTTATTTCAACAATGAATAATGAAACTCTTTCATTCCCCAGGTGAATTTCAAAGAGAACTGCGCTATCGTGCTTTAGATGCGTGCGTGAATGAGGCGCGAGTGAGAGAGACCTTTCTGCGATGCAAATAGAAAAAGTAGTGCGAACATTGATGTGTGTAGAGATGGATGCAAGCTTTTTTAGTTTATGGCACACGTGACCTCTTTCGCAAACTTGCGAATATTCACGTTGAAGTTTAT
Source organism: Macrocentrus cingulum (assembly GCA_002156465.1). Lineage (NCBI taxonomy): Eukaryota > Metazoa > Arthropoda > Insecta > Hymenoptera > Braconidae > Macrocentrus > Macrocentrus cingulum. The sequence goes on along the minus strand of MVJL01005691.1, from coordinate 13,914 downwards.
ATTGAAACAATGAACAAAAAAATGTGGGAGTCTGTTTTCTTTTGGATTTTTCCAGGCGATGTATATGCGAGAGAGAGAGGGTGAAATATTTATTAATTTGAATTATTCAGTTGGGGTATCGTGGGTAATTGAATTATTCACTTTATTTCGTTGGCATGCAGTTAAAATTTTTTTTCTATTGCGAGCTTGCTTGCAAAACTGTATAACAAGCTTTAAAGTAGATTTACGAGTTGTTAAAGATTGCTGGCTATAAATATACGTCCGGCAAAAATTACGTGGTGATAAAGCTCATCGATATAAACGTCGTGTTGCCAACGTGTTATAGAAGATAAAGGGATTAATTTTTTTGTGATAAAAAAATTATCATTGTTTGAAAAAACGATTTTTTTCTATTCATATTGCTTTTTAATATTTTTAAAAAATATTTTATCGATATTTTTTATTGATTTTAATTTATATTTCGTTTATTTAAATTGTATTCTATATTTTTTGTAGAAAATAAAATTCCTCATTTTTTAACTTTTTTGATATTTTTCATTACTTTGTTTATTTACAAAGTTATCGGTAAAAAACCGGCAAGATTGTTTGAAATCAATACTTTTTCGAGATTTTTATTTTTTATATCTTTGTATTTATAGATGTTTTATCGTTTTTTTATATTTCTTATTTTTATAAATAGATTTTTAATTGTTTTTTTCTTCGTATAGTAGGTACTAAGCATTTTTTCACCAATTAAAAATTTTATTTCACGAAAAATTCAAGTCATTGTCTGGATAAAAAATTGTACAAAATATAAAAGAATTTTTTCCCAAAGTTTCCGAGGCATAGCTTATACACTTTCAGGCATTGAATTACTTGGAGAATAAAATTAGAGGAAGAATTTTAATCCTCATATATTATAGTCTTATTAAATTAACAATTTCTATGGAAATTCTTGTAGGTATTATAAACTTTACCTAAGCACCTTTGTACAGATATATATATATACTTGCTCAGTGTGGTATTTTGTAATCAATATTGGCCGGGTAATAACGAAGAACTATCAATGAAACTCGTCGATTTTTTACGCTCGAGTGTTCGGTCTCAATCCAACATAATTATTAATTGGTAGCCTATAGTAAAATTAACCTTTCCAAGAGGTAAAACTCAACTATATTAATTTAAACAAGCTTCACAAAAGTATATAGAATCCAATTAAAACACAAATATTAAAGTTTTAAAAATTAAATAACCATTAAAAAACAAATTTACCAACTACTTCCAATCTTAAAAAATTTTTTTTTCATGTTTAACAAATTCCAATCAAAAAAATTAATCGTATTATATCGAAATATATTGTCCAATATTTGTCAATTTCGTGTGAACGAAAAAAAAAATGGTTTTGCATGTTTTTTTAAATTAAAAATCCCATTTCCAGGCTTTTAAAACAATTTTTATTGCTCTGAAACTCCAATTTTCCCATCAGAATATTTTTTTATATTTTTTTTTAATTCCAACGTAATCTGATACTATAATTTGACTACACTCTGGCACTGACCGCGACCAAAACCGCAAAAAAATTTTATACGGAAGTTCTAAAAGGTTGTGAATCTATACCAGAAAGAGAGAGAGAGAGAGTGAAATAAAAACACGACAACGACTATAATCCGCCAGATGGATACTAAAGTTTTCGAGGGTTAAAAGTAAATCAAAATTTTTGTTTTCATGTTCCAATATGACAAAACTATAGGCGTGTCATGTATATAAAAGTCGTGTCATCGTGCAATTACTCTCCCCTTTAACGTCAAATGCGTATAGTGCCTGAAAGTCATAAAAAAAAAATGCTGCGCCGAAGGGACGAGGTGACAGAAGTGGGTGGCTTAAAAGTTACACTCTCTGCCGGGACAACGAAAGAAAAGCTCAGTTGTGAGCTGGAAACAAAAAGGGAAAATAGAACGTACTCTCTCTACAATATAACACACATGAACTCGCACACTCTTAAAAAATTCACAAAACAGTCAATTTTATGATTTTTTTAAATTAAAAAACACCCACACACATTATATCTCCTATATACCTCGTAATTAATTTCACAAACATATCTATTAACATTTTCACGATTAATTTTCATGAAATTGAAACGAAAAAAAAAATTTGTTTACCAGAGAATCTCTCGTTACTGCGATTTTTTTTTAATTTTTTCAGTAAATAAACAAAATCATGAAAAATGTCACTAGACGTAAATAATAAGGGATAAAATTCACTATAAAAAAAAATTTTGTTGTATTTTCCATAGTTTTTGAGATATAATTTTGAAAAAATTTTTATTTTTCAAAATATCTCAAAAACAAGTCAAAAAATAGAAAAATTTTATGATATATTTTTTTTTGAAAATTAAATTTTCCATCTTTTATTTTCCGAAGTATTTTTCATTATTTTGTTTATTTATCAAGTTATTAGCGAAAAACGAACAAAAAAAAATCAGAAAAATGAGATTTCTCACTTTTTTCATCATATAATTCATTGTTAAAACTTTGCTTCTATTTTTTAACAAAAGTTAATATTTTTAATTATATTCAAAACTATATAAAAGCCTCATCGACATGGGAGAGAGACGTAATACATCAAAATAATTCCCATTAATCCAAATGAAATATCACAACCATCTGCAATTTCAAAGACTTGATACAAACAATCCAATATCCCATCATCCATAGAACCCTCGAATTCACATGATCAGATTTCCTTCTTGTGCCATTGTTATACTCAATTCCCTCATCACAATCACACATGAATAAATTTTAATTAGAAAAGTAAAATTGAAGCTTGAAGTTTTTAATCAGCCTAGCGGCTATTTTATCAATGGTACTAACATTGGATACTGTGAAAAGGTGTCATGCGAAATGTCTGCCTCAGTTTCGCTATCTTGCATTTGCCTTAAATCTTCATCCAGGCCGGAAATGACAGTCAGAGGTAGCGCGAAGACACAAATAAAGACGCGAAAGAAAGATGGAAGGAGTGAAGTTGCAGCCATAAAGTGCACGGAAGTAATAAAACATTCATCATTGTAAGGCACAAAACTACTTGAAATCCAAATAAACATCAACTTTATCAACACTAAACCTTGGATTAAGTATATTTCATGTAAGTTCTATCAGAAAATCAATTTTAAAACACTGAGATTTTGATTTTTTTCCTTTTTTCATGTCTGATGTATTTTTTTCAGACACAAATGGAGCAACAGAAGCGTGGGAAAAAGTGACCTGAGGGCCTCTCGCACTCACCTCCTCTCGTACTAACGACCCTTAGACACTATATATCCACAGCCATGTCGTTTTCTCGAGAGCAGTTGCCTTTCATGTGTCGTTTTATTCTTGTGCTAGAGCCATTCTGTTACGTTTTATCGTCTTTTCAACACTCTCAGCCTGCTTTTTAGTAGTTCTAATCAGGCAGAGTATGGAAATCACTTGACAATTTTGTTTTGCATGTGTAAAAAAAAATTACTTTAATTTAAATTGATTAAATTAGTTGAATGGGTAATTTGTAAAGCTTATTATTGAATGATCGATTTTTCCGATGGGAAAATACACGTTAAATCTCTCTCATCTAGGCTTCAACTGATGCGTCTCCATCAAGTTCTCAAAGCAATTTATCCGAACTCACTGTGGACAATGTGAGAAAAGTTTTCAACTACACGAAGTATCTTCTTGGCAGAACTGTCAGTTTAACGGAAGAATTGACTTTTCACTGCAAAAGTTTCATTGACTGAGAGGAAAATAATGAAAAACTCTAGTTATTATATCCCTTTCATGTCCTCTGCACATTTCTCGTCATTAGATTATTCTTTGATGTCGCTTATTTTCTTCTATTCAATTCACTATCTCGAGAAAAACATTTTTATACCTTGAAAAAAAATTTTTTTCTTGTCTATTACGAGATCTATCTGATCCCCTTCTCCTGAAAAAAACCAATTCATGATTCAGGATGTATTTTAGAATGCTTGGTTGAGATATAAAAAAAAAATTTTTTTGTCAAATTTTCAAAGGGATACCCCTTTGAATCTCGCGATTTTTGTGATTTTTTTCAGTTTTTTTACGATAACTCGATAAATAAACAAAATAATGAAAAATATTATAGAGGTTAAGTGATTAAGGGACTAATTATCTACAAAAAATATTCAATAGATTTTTTTGTAACTACCTTCATTTTTGAGATATTATCGTTTTTTGAAAATTTTGATTTTTCAAAATATCTCGAAAATGAAGCGAAATATCAAAAAATTATACTCTATATTTTTTATAGAAAATTAAATTTTACATTATTTTTGTAGAATAATATTTTTCGTTATCTTATGTTGTTATCGAGTTATTAGCAAAAAACGAAAAAAATTCATGAAATGGAGGTAAAATGTGATGAAAAAAACGAATTTTTTTTTCTCATCGCATTTTTACATGAAAAAAAATTCTAGTCTTTTTACATATTAGTATGCGTATATTCTGGTGAATTTCATATTTTTTTAACAGAAAAAATAAGTTGTGTTGGTGATATAAATGAGGAAAATATTTTTAATCAAGGCGACAGCAATGAAAGGTGATGAGAAGTTAAATGACGGCTCTATTGGTCGTCCGAGACCAAACTCTCGTCAGCTGGAGAATGTCTGACGTCGAGAAACTCAATTTATTGTCATAACGACGTCGGTTAAAACTCAGATTTGTCGAGCGTTGCCACATTTCAAACATCGTTAAATTCAATATTTTCACATAAAATATCCAACATCATAAACATAACAATACACCTTCACTCAATTTTTTATCTCCACATGAACAATTTTTTTCCCAATTAATTTCTATCAAAAAAAAAATCTCTTTGATAAAAAATTCAAAGATGAAAAAAATATTTATCATGACAATTGTTGAGGAAAAAAAAAAATTTTTTTTTCGAGAAATAGGTAAATTGTCTCTTCCTCTTCCATCATCGAATTAACTCACCTCCTCCTCCACCTCTCATCAAGCATAATAACTAGCTGGTAATTTCTCGTTACCACGGGTGGAAATGCTCGACTAATTATTTTCTCATAAACTCGATTGAAACGCGGTGGAATTATACCTTATCAATTCAATACAAATCTTCAATTCTCAATAAAATTTAAATTTTACCTTAAATTACAAGATTTCATCGGGTTAAAAAAATTTTTTAATCAAAAAAATTACAATTATTTGTTTTAGAAATAAAATAAAAAATATTAAACGATATTATGAATAAATTGCTTGCAGTATTTACATTTTTCTGTCTCTGCACTGCCATAATATAGAGATATAAGAAAAGAATTTTCAAGCATTGCAGGAGGGCTATTGAGATAAACTTGAAGATGAATCTGAACTCAGTTGTCGTAAGAATGTCATTTTTCTTGTATGGAAACTTTTTCACCCCAGGCCAGAAATTCGTTTTATTTTTTTTGATTTTTTTTTTATTGAGAGTATATTTCCCAGGAAATGTATATAGATATTTTTCGAACATCAGTAGGAATTTATTTCGTTCATTAGTTGTAGATAAAATTGATTTTCAATGTATGTATATATAAATTTGAATGGATTAATCATAAATATTTTACGAGCCAGCTATATGCAATATGAATAATTAGTTGGATATGTGTTTCAATTGGATATTAAATTTCCGTTTATTAGATATACTATTCACTGATCAAAATGTAATATTTCACATTGAAATAATATCAATTTTAATTTATTTATTTATTTCAGAGATACTATTTAAGCGAGAAAAGAAATTTTTTTTTCAGGGAAAAATTTCGTCGTTTTTATGATTTTTCTGATGTTTTTACTGATTTCTCAGTAACTATGCGAAGTAATGAAAAATTTTTTAAAAATTAAAAGATAAAGAATTAAATTTACTATAAAAAATGTCGAATAAAGTTTTTTTGAATCTTTCTTCATTTTTTATTAAAATATTATTACTCTATTAATGGAAAATACAATGAGTTTTTAATTAATGATTTTGTTTTTGTTCTAGAAATTTGTTTTTTTGTTCAACGCATGGATACGATGATTCTTTGAGTGCTGCTTGTGGATAAATCACCAATCATGTTTATCTACACTTTGCTGTATTTTCCCTGACAATAAATAGAAAGGACATCATGATGAGAAAGTGTCTTGTATTGTCTTTTGGCAATTGAGTGCGTAGTAAAAGAAGAAAAAAACATCTATATATATATAGAAAAATCATTATTGTGGATAATATTTTGTCGGATTAATTTATTTTTTTGTTGTTACAGGATCGATTTGCCAGAGAAAATGAGCTCAAGAGCAAGTTACCCTCACAGATTAGCTGTATTATCATTATAAAGGGAAAATGAGTAAAAAAATTTCACTTTTTACCACAATTTAACGTCTCAACTAATCCCACAACTCGACCAAATGATTATCCTCACGGTAAACCATCACAATTTGAATTTCTCAAATTAGACGAAAAAAAAAATTGTCTTCATCATTTTAACTATAAAAAATTTATTTTTGCAGTATTTAATGAATTTAGAGCTGAGATGTCTCCACGACGCGTTGAAATCTCCTGAATAATTATGCATATAATTATTTTATCGATGAAAAAAATTTTGTTTTATATAGATATTAACACGTGGGGATAGTGTTATAGGTGTCATGTATAGGGAGTGATAAAATTGTGGTCTAATAGAGTGGGAAATACTTGTGTAACACGCGCAATCCTCAGCGAAGTTGGCATTTCAATGAGAATATTTAGAAATCCAGATATTGAGTGTGGAATTATGTCACGAAATACCTCGAGAAATTCCAATACATTTTCCAGCCTATTCACACACAGGATTAGTTGGATATCTTCGTGAAACAATGAAGCAGTCAGATTTGATACAAATAATAATGTATAGAAATTTAAATATCACGTCTGTCATGTTAAAAGGACTTAAAAGACCCCTTTGCATCGTTTTGACATGCTAAAATCAAAAGGATGCAATTTTCATTGTATATTTTATAAAAACAATGGCTCAAAGTAAGAGCTGTATATTGTTTTGTTTGTTTTCTGACGTTTTTTATTTTAATTTTCAAAGCGATTATACCAACTGAATATAATTCTCGTGATTTTTTTTTCTTTTTTTACTAATAACTCAGTAATTAAGCGTGATAACGGAAAATTTCATGAAAACTAAATTTTTATAATTAAATTTTCTACAAAAAATGTTAGATGAATTTTTTTCGAATTTCGAGTTGTTTTTGAAATATTTTGAAAAATAACAATTTCAAAAAAATAATAATATTTCAAAAACTATGAAAGATTCAAAAAAATTGATTGAATTTAATTTTAAATAATTTGAGTATTATAATATTTTTCACTATTTTGCTTATTTATTGAGTTATCATCGAAAATCTGTACAAAAATTCAGTATTCGATGGGTACTGTAATTTTCGTATTAGTTAATGCGATATACTTATAAATAATTTAGCTATTAAAGACCGTAGAATGTTAGGACAATGAGTCAGAAGGGAATTTTCGTGTAAAGTAACACAATACGTGTTCAAGTGACACTTTAAAAACTTTTCAATGGGCTCTTGGGGAATCGATAAAAGTCTCTCGCTGCCACAAGCCGGCAGGGCGCGATTTAAAGATTCAACGAGCTAGGAAAATTTTTATCATAAATAACTGGCAAGTATCGTCGTCGTTGATGTAACGGATAGCTTGGCTGGCGCATCAGAAAAACGTTTTATTGCTGAATGATTTACGAGGCAGTCTCTAGTCCTCTACAAGGGAAATATATATTCACGATTTTTGCACGAAAAAAAAAAACTAAATCAATCACATTTGCAACATCATTTGCGTGGGAAAAATCATCTGACAATTCCTTAAAGAGAAGAAAAAATTCCACACAATATCTAACCATTTTTGAATGGTTAAATGACAGGGAAAAATCAAATCAGACTGTGCGCTTGTCACACAATATAAGGAAATATACGACAAATCATAAAAAATCGCTGTATTTTACTGTCTGATTTTTTTTTTTTATTTCCAGGACACCGGTTGAAATGAAGGTGGGCATGAACCACACGCAATCTGTGTCTGATTGGGGTAAAACACCCGGCATCCGAGGAAATTTCAAGTCCAATACTCACTCTCTCTTGTCGTGAAACGTTCGCGTTAACGCAGAAAATTTTTTTTATTCCACCCGCATGACTAGAATACTGCGTTGCCAGGGTAATTCTACACTTCACGCCAATCTTAAGCCTTCTGGCAATTAATCGGCTGAAGAAGTGACAGAAAGTGGCAGAGGCGTGGCAGGCGGGTAAATACTATTAGAATAATGATTAGAACTGTTGGAGTGTGGAAATGAAAGAAAAAAAATATCCAAGGAAAATTGCTGAATAAATAGACACTCGTAAAGTCCAATTAGGATAGTCTATGGAGAAATGGAGTACTCTTGTATATACCCCTAGTATTTCTTGAGACTATTTATTTTTTTATTGCAGATAAACAACAAATTAAATCAACTATCAATTCAGATTTGTGAGCATTCATTTTAAAAATTGGGTTTATCTCAGAAACAAAGGACTTTTCGATCAAATTTGTGGAAAACTTTTTTATTTATTATTAAATTTACTTAATTTTTTGTTTCAAACTTTTTCTCCAAAAATCATTATTTTTTTATTTATAACGTTTTAAAAATCCATAAACATCTTTTTTTGTTTGTATCTCATTAATAACTCAAAAAATAATTATTTTATCAAAACAAGTTTGAAATAAAAATTAAAATAAATTTAATAATAAACAAAAAAGATGTCTATTGATTATATAGAAAATTCCTTTGATACTGAGATACATTGTCTTAAATAAAATAAAGAGTGATGAAATCCAAGTAATTTCACTTAAAAAAAAAAATAAAACAACTAAAAATCCAGATTTATATCCAGATATTCTGCTTGAAATTAGTTGGATATCTTAAAAAAAAAACATTATCAATTTGATATATAACCCACGCCTAATATTTAAGGATTAAAAATCAAATTTTTTTTCTCTAGTAAATCTCATCTTAAAAATACATTTTATATTGGTCATCGTGTGCTTTATATGGTACAGAAAAAAAATAAACTGTGTCAAAAGGAAAAAAAGTTTTTTATCATCAAACTAGAAATGAATTCTTTGTCTTTGCAGATGTAATTCTTTTATACCCAGTTACTTCGAATAAAAGTATCTTTTGTACTTTGCCGAGTATCCGATCTCAATGCAAATTGACTACGACTGATTTACACATAAAAAACTATTTCAATTTATACTCTCAAGATATGCAAAAAAAAAATTATTGAACTTTAGGCAAAGAAAAAAATTATTATCAACGAATATATTACAAGATCGACGTCATATATGGTTTATTGATAATTTTATTTTTTTTTCCAGGTGCATTCTTTTGTCTATAGACTTCATAGACGACGGCACAACTCACTCTTGAAAGATCAAAGCAAATGCGCATCCCTTCGGGCTCGTAGAGCTTCTTCTCCCAAGTATATATTTCATATGGATCGTTCGGGATTAAAAACAGAAGCTTTGTCAATTATGCTATAAAGAAAAGAAAAGAAAAAGTACACACACACACACACAGGAAAAATACACAAAATAGGTTTTATCTGCGATTTTTGTTAAAAAATCTAAATTACTGACCACTGCACTATTGGAGAAGAAGAAAAAGAAAAACTAATATTTGCATGAGCCAAATATACACGGAATATCGATTAGGCGTTCTATATTTTTCCAGCCTGTTGCTTTCCACTAAATGCTTCTCCACCAGGACAGAACACACACACATCTGGTTAATCATGAAATTGCATTATCTTGTACAATAATTAATTTCAGCCATAAAGCCAAAATTTATCCCAAATAATATCGAACAATTTGATGGAAAAAAAAAATTTTTTTTTAATATCACGATTTTTTTTTAGTAGAAAAAAAATATGATTGAGGATATATACAGTGTGAACACATAAATAAACACCCTCCCTATTCATAATTCACCGTGAACACTTTAGAAACTCACGCATTATTGCCCCCAAGTAAATCACAATAAATTTCAAAATAAAAATAATTTTTTTTTTATCATTTCAGAGTGAATAATTGCGATGAGACAAGTGTAAAAAATTAATTTGTATTTGTAACTGACCTTAAATTGCAGATTGAGTGAGAGCCCGAGGGAAAAATTGACGTGACGTTGTCTCAAGGTGATTTTTTGAGGGTTGCAGATCATATACAAGTCGATCCGACAGACAGGATCAGACTGACGCTCCGCGTGCTACGACCTGTACATAGACCGGCAACGTTGTTACGTCACGAAAGCACCTGGCCAATAGGCAAGCAGCTTCTGCATTCTGGAAGTGGAAAGTTGTTAGCCCAACCTCCCAGCCCCCGCAGTCACCTTATTTCAGAGCAAACACCTGTGATGACCAACGTTCAATGGCATAAAACGTCACTAGGACTCAAGTCTAACGTTTAGAACAATTAAAATAGATAATCTAAGGGCTTTTTATTCAAGTATTCACAGTTTGAACCCTTTGTCAATGCATTAACAGGCTTACTACCCTCAAATCAATGGTACAAAGTTGTATTGTCTCTCTAATTCATTTATATTTAGAGTCAAAGGCTCGAGAATTATGGTGGAAATTATTATTTTTATGACCTTAAATGGCGTCATTTGAATTTTTAATTTATGTTGAGATAATTCTTTTTTTTTAGTTGGATTGAGTGTCATGGTGCTGATAAAATAGAGTGCCCGATGCTGCTCCATTTGGTGCGATGAGTAGTGTAAGCGCTTTTAATACCCTCTTCAATGACGAACACACTTGACAGTTAATTGTCAATGATGTTTCATATTTTTATAAAATAAAAAAAAAATTTATAACCTGAAAAAAAAATTTTTTTGCAATAATTAATCATTTATATAAAATAATACATGGTCATATACAGGTGAATTAAATTTTTTTTTTTGGTACAATGATGAAGTTTGAGTTTCCTGGAAATGTAAAAATCATGTCAGTCATATATATAGAGTATAAACGGGTTTTTAGGGGTATTTTCCCGTGTTTCAAGTAGAATAATCTAGATTGCGTCAGCCGAAAAAAATTTTTTTATTTGTTTTTTAGTTGAATTAAATTTAACAATGTTTTTCGTGATGTTTGATATAGAAAATAGAAATTTTTTTTCCGAAAAATTTTTTAACGGATATATACCCCTTGGGAATCTCGAAGATTTTGTGATTTTTTTGGTTTTATTGTGATAACTTGATAAATAAACAAGATAACGAAAAATTTTATGAAAAATAAAAGATAGGGAATTTAATTTTCTATAAAAAATGTAGAGTAAATTTTTTTGATATTTTCAGTCATTTTTGAGATATTTAAAAAAATCAAAATTTCATAAAAATTATTATATCTCGAAAAATAAAAAAGATAGAAAAAAAATTAATTTACATTTTTTGTAGGAAATTTTATTTACAATCATTTTACTCTCATGTAATTTTTTTATATTTTATTTATTTATCGAGTTATCAACAAAAAACGAAAAAAATTACGAAAATCACCAGATTTCCAAGACAAATGCTCCTTCAAAAATTTAACAAAAAAAAAATTTTTTTTCTTTCATTCTTCCATAAAGAAAAATGTCAAAAAATCATAATTAATTACATAAAATAACATATTGTGCATTTTCATGATTTTACTTGATTTTTATTTGAATTTTAAATACAAAAAAAATTCAAGCTTGAATAGAAATTGAAGTTGTTATACGAAGAAACTAATTTTCTCGGTAATTGCTGCTTTCAATATCTTTAAATTCAAACCACGTGACAAATAAAATTTTGTGGACTTTGCCAAGAAGTAAAAACACATTAGTTTAACGCTCCATCTGCAACAGATGCGCGTCATTGCCACAAAAATGTTCCCCCAAGACTCCAAGTTTTTTTTTTACCATCATCATTCATTTCCTGTCTCTGCATACAATTTTCCAAGACATTCCGAGAGTCATCAAAGCCCGACTTTTCATCGAATTCAGTTGAACAAGTTGTCGAAGCAGCGAGCAACACTTCCCCAGTGACATCAATATGTCAGAAACTTTGTAGAGTCTATCGTTCTTGAGATTTATTTCTTAAATGATTTGTTTCTATGCCAACAGATGAATCCCATGTACTTGAAAGCTCATTTATTGTCTCACAGCTTCGAGAATAGTCCAGGCGTGTTGCATTTCGATATCCGTCGGAAGTAGCACACACCAAGGCGCATCACTTCATATTAAATTCATCAAAACATGGATGAACAAATGAATATTCACCCTGTACTCCACGCGTAAAACATGATACACCTTGGTAAGACAAAAATACAGTAGGAAAAAATTCCTGTGTAACTTAATCCTCATTTTTTCAGCACTAAAAAGTGAATTTATGAGAAGGTCGTGAGAAAAACTACCCTCAACCTCCAACAAGTGGTTGGCACATATATACAGCAAGCCGAGTGCATGAAGAAAATTGTACCAGAGTATAGAAAAACCTTTAATTTATTTAATTACCCACTTTTAAAATTTTTTTTCAAGCTAAAAGACTTGACTAAACCCCGCCATTAATGCCAAAAGGCTGATGCATGTGTAAACAGTGTTAAAACTAACAAATACCGCGAGTATTAATGGATGTTTCATGCATATTACAGTATCTGACATAAATTTAAAACCATTTAAGTGAGATAAAAAAAGTTTTTTTCTTAGGGTGTCTCTTGGAAATTTTGCCATTTTCGTTAATTTTTTATAACTTAAAATTTTTTTTTAGTTTTTCTGCTAATAAATTCTTAAATAATGGAGATAGCAAAAATGTTACTTATAACTTAAATGGTTAAGCGTTGAATTTCCTATGGAAAAATTTTCAATAAGTATTTCCCGTGAATTTGGGGTTTGGGGGTGTGCGATGGTCATTAAAACGATGCCAGCGGGTTGCAAATTTTTTTACGGATTTTTTAGACTCTAATAATATCAATATTTGACTTGATATCAATATTTTTTTAACATTTTTCATATATATAGCATGTTTTTAGGGATTTTCAGAATTTTTTTTATATCTCGCTTAGCTATAATACCAAATTATCTAATATAAATTAATGAAAAAAAATTTGTGATGTTACTTTGTGATGTTGCTTTGTGCTGCTATACTTATCTCTGCATGTAATTAATTTACTGAATATGGTCTAAGCTGAAAACAAGAGATTTTAAGTGAAACTACTATAAACTGGATATATTGATCAAAGGCTCCTGCTTGGTATTTTCAATCACTATTATTCTCTAATTACCTTCGATCCATCAATAAACCTATTGAATAATGGATTGAAATGCCATTTAATACGGTTGTCCTGTTGCTTAGATGTAATCAAATAATGGCTGAGATATATTTAAGAGGTAATAACCAAAGTTTTTCATTGCACACAAGACTTGCAAGCTCTATTGAACTACAGGTCTTGGAATGGCACAATCATACTCAGCGAAATTAGTGCGATATTCAATGTGGTCCTTTGCTAGTCGGTTAACTTGCATTAAATGAATCACTTTAATCGACTTTCTGCATCTACAAGGTTTATTGTATATTTCCGTTGGATAATCAGCTGCAGGATTTTGCAATTAATATTTTACACCCTATTTCCGGATTTGAAAATTAAAAAAAATTCTCTCATATTTTATGACCGCCAGATTGTTATGTACAACTTTTCCTTTGGGATTTTTTCTGTTTGTTTTTTTTTTTTTTTGGCAATGAAAAATTTTTTTTGTTATGGAATTCAGGAAATTATTGGCTTGGACAGGAAATGTCACTCACGGAATATATTTCAGGGTTGATATAAAGTTTTCACGTTGATACAGTGAAAAAAAAATACATTCGTCCTT
>MVJL01005686.1:0-118641 GCA_002156465.1 Macrocentrus cingulum | reverse complement strand
TTTTTTTTTTAAATAAATTTTTTAAATAAAATACAACTTTAGTACTTGCAGCGCCATCTTGCAGAATGATTTGTTACTATTCTATTTCGGGTACTAGTAGCGCCATGTGGCGGCGAATTGCAGAACTAATTTTTTCAGGCAAATCGATGAATTTTTCATGAAAATTTTAGTTCTACAATTTACCGCGAGGTGGCGCTGCGGTCGCAAATCACGATTTTTCGTTTTTCCTGAATATCTCGCGAAATAAGGGAGATATCGAAAAATGTTGCTCTATACAAATTGTTAAAAATTCAATTTCCTACAAATTGTGTTCAGTAAAATTTTCTGTAGCTTTCCATCTGTAGCCGGAAAATCAAAAAAACTGAATTTCCAAAAATGTTTTTTTTTTCATGATTAAAAGCTTCTAATTGGTCTAATTATGAATTATATACAATAATAAGTTGTTGAAGCCATGAAACTCACGTGATTTTAGTGTTTTTTCGACACTAAAAAAATCTGAACTTTGTTAAAACACTAAAATAACGCTATTTCTATGGTTTAAACTACTTATTATCGTAGATAATTAATAATCCAACCAATTACCTGCCATTAATCACGAGAAAAAAAACATTTTCCGAAATTCAGTTTTTTGGATTTGCTGGCCACAGATTAGGAGCTACAGAAAATTTTACTGAACATAATTTGTAGAAAATTAAATGCCTAATAATTTATAAGGAGTAAGATTTTACGATATCTCTCTTATTTCGCGAGATATCGCGGAAAAACGAAAAAACACAATATTTGCTGGGTTAGTTCGGCACGCCAGCCGCTAGATGGCGCCACATATCCTAAAATCCTCGTTTTTCCTTAAAAAACACCGGAAGGGTGCATTTTTATGCAGTTTTTGACTCTGGTTCTTGTATTATAATTAATTTGCTATTTTTTAAGCAACTCCCCAATGCTCTACTGTGAAATAAATTTTCGAAAAAACGGGAAGGGTCCCCCCTTCTCATTTTTCAATTCTGTTTTTTGCAATTTCTGGCTAAAGTATCATAGATACAGAAAATTTTATGAAACGTTTTTTATAGAAATTTTAATGCCCAATAATTTATCAGGAGTACTATTTTTTGATATCTCCTTTATTTTTCGAGTTATCTTAATAAAACCATAATTAATTTTAGTTTTTCCGTGATAATTCGGTAAATACGCAAGATATCACATAATAGTGTTCCACATAAATTGTTGAAAATTTAATTTCCTATAAAAAATGTCAAATTTTTTCCGTGATAATTCGGTAAATACGCAAGATATCACATAATAGTGTTCCACATAAATTGTTGAAAATTTAATTTCCTATAAAAAATGTCAAATAAAATTTTCTGTCACTTTTGATCCGTAGCCACAATTTCCAAAAAACTAAATTTTCAAAAAACATTTTTCTTGTTATTTAAACATTAGACAATTGCTTAAATAAAGTAAATTTATTGTTAAACACATAATTTAAAAAAAAAAAAATTACTGCTTTATATTACCTATATATCGATAACACATTTAATTAATTTGCAAAAAAAAATCTTTTTTTTTGTCATTTCAGCGCGGTATAATTATTTTTATAAATTAATTAAAAATATTTTCAATTAAATATTTTTTTTTAAAACATATTTCATGTATTTTTATCGAATGAAATCAAATGAAGCTAATAAAATACACTTTTTTGCATTAAAAAATGCAGGAAAATTCGTAATTTCAGCTATTAAATCCACTAATTTTAATAAATAATCAATTTAATGATATAAAATAATCCTTTAGGAAATACACTGTGGCGTCGTTTTTAACATTTAGTTATTAACAAACTTCATAAGATGAGTAACTGATCCAGTGAAGCGGGTGTGCACATGCTAATATGTTTTATAAACGTTCTATTTATAAAAGTATAATTTTTTTATTATGGATAACTCAGTTTTTCAAGTTTTGCCGGCATCTAGAGTAGACTGTAGCGCTCTTTAGTCATTGGTCGCAGTCCTAGATCACGTGATTTGATATCAAAAGGCTATATACTTTGGATTGCGAGCATTATTATTGCGACGTCACACAAGTGACCCAACTCACAACAATATAAAGCAACGAATCTGCGAGTTTCACGTGAGTATTGCCCGAAAATGAAGAATTGCATGGGAAATAACCAAAAAAAAATTAACCACATGATAATTATTCGTCAATTCGACATTTTAATCGAGAAAAATCAATTGTGCAATGCTGACAATTAATTAAAAATCAATAGTATATTTCAGGTAAATACATATCCAGCGTCCGGCGATTTGTGCGACGTAATTCCAGCCTTTACACGCCGACAATATGCAATATATATTGACGAGTAATTATCGTTTTTGCCAGATTATCATGCAATTTTTAATTTTATTCTAGCTTACTTAAGATTACTGTTAATATTATTAATATTTTATTGTTAAATCTCGTCGATCGTAGAGGAAATTGATTTGTTTGATCATGTAAATTCAATCTAAATTTAGATACGATAGATTTATCTAATATTTTTTTATGTTTTCTAGGATGGTGGCTGGAAGATTGGACTTGATTATATTTGGTGCAACAGGTTTTACTGGAAAACACACTGTAAAAGTCGCTTCTAAACTGTACAAAGGTCAGTCCTTCTCATGGGGAGTTGCCGGACGAGATGAAGACCGTTTGAATTCTGTTTTGAAGGAATATGCTCCGGATTCAGGTAAAATCCATTATAAACTCTTGATTTTACAAAAAAAAAAACGTTTTTTTTTTTTTTCACTCGGAACTTGATTTTTTTCATTAGAAAACATCCCAGTGGTCGTTGCGGACATCAATGACGAGGAATCCCTGAAGAAAATGGCCAAGAGCTGTAAAGTCGTTGTTAATTGTTGTGGGCCTTACCGATTTTTCGGTGAACCAGTTGTAAAAGCCTGTATTGCTGCGAAAACTCACATGGTAGACGTGAGCGGTGAACCACAGGTACCTACTGCAAACCCATAATTCTCCTCGAATAACTTCTAAACGGCTAGTGCTACCGTATTTTTACATTCATACTTTTTTGTAGACAATTTTTCTGGCTACAAAAAAAGTCGGATAGAAAAAACCGATAAAACCTGTTGTTCCCGAGATATTTGCAATAGAGTAACACACCGCATTCACTCCCCAGCACTAAAACGATCAAATCAATTAAATTCATCTCTTTAATCATTTTTATTGTTTAACAGTACATGGAGCGGATGCAACTGGAGTATGGGAAAGCCGCTCAAGATGCTGGTGTGTACATTATCAGTGCTTGCGGGTTCGACAGCATTCCCTGCGACCTCGGGATCATTTTCACTCAACAAAAATTCGATGGTGAAGTTAATAGCGTGGAATCGTACTTGAATACTTGGCAGAAGCCCAACGTAGGTGGACCGGCACTGAATTATGGCACTTGGGAATCTGCTGTTTATGGTTTGGCTCATGCCAATGAATTGAGAACGCTCCGCGCCAAACTCTACCCCAACAAATTGCCGGCGTTTGAGCCGAAATTGTGCGCAAAGTACGTATAGTTATTTCCACACCAAGAAAATCGTTTATTTATTATTAATTTATTTTTTTAGTGGCGTTATTCATCGCAGTACTGTCTCTGAAGGCTGGTCTGTGCCGTTTCCAGGCTCTGATCGCTCTGTAGCCTACAGATCTCAACGTTTTCTGTACGAAAAGGACAAACAACGGCCGATTCAAGTCCAAACCTACATTACATTCAGGTAGAAGTAGTGTAAAATGATATAAAATAATTTTTATTAGAGACAGAAATGTATTAATAATCGAAAATTACATGAAATTCAGGTCTCTGCTTACTGTCATTTCCATTGCGTGCGTTGGAGCTGTATTTTCCTTGATGACCAAGTGCAAATGCGGCCGAAGTTTACTTCTGAAGGTAAATTTAGATAGAAAAAGAGTATTTTAATGATTTTAAACAATGAATTAATGTAAATTTTGCAGTTTAATTGGATATAACAATTTTTTTTCAATTTATTTCAGTATCCTGGGTTGTTTTCTGCGGGTGCTGTCAGTCAGGAGGGACCAAGTCAGGAAGCCATGGAGAATACACACTTTTCAATCACCTTTAAAGCTCAGGGATGGAGGGAAAAACTTTCCGAGCCCACTGACAAGCACACGGAGCCCTTAAATAAAGAGATGATCACGAGAGTGAGCGGGAAAAATCCGGGTTATGGAG
Organism: Macrocentrus cingulum; assembly: GCA_002156465.1. Classification (NCBI taxonomy): domain Eukaryota; kingdom Metazoa; phylum Arthropoda; class Insecta; order Hymenoptera; family Braconidae; genus Macrocentrus; species Macrocentrus cingulum. Next base: position 114,419 of record MVJL01005686.1, on the reverse strand, counting down.
CTACGTGCATTATGCTGCTGCTGTCGGGTCTGACAGTGATCAAGGAGGCCGACAAGATGCCAGATAAGTAAGTTATATAGTTGATTATGCAATAAATAAAACGATATATTAAATAGAAATAAGTAAATGCTCAAATTTGCAGTGGTGGAGTTCTTCCACCTGGAGCGGCATTTGCCAAGACCTCGTTGATTGAAGAGTTGAATAAAAATGGTGTAATATTCGAAGTTATTTCATCAATCGAGAAGTAAACATCCTGGATGTGTATAATAATTTTTTTATATCTCTTTACGTGTCTAAAGTCAAAAGAGCGGATTTAAACAATTATCTTGATGTTTTAAATCGAAATATCTTCTAAACTACTAAAAGTAGAGACATTTTTTAAGAGACCTTTTTTATAGAAAATTTTATTAGCTATAAAAAAGATCTTTAGAGAAATTTTCCCATCTCGCATCCTAATCAAGATATTTGCGAAATAGTTATTAGTTTTTTGGCGATTCGTTCTTTTGGTTTTAGATACGTGTTTTTTTGCTTAAACTTTTGAAGTTTTTTGATATTTATCGATCTTATTGAGTCTTGATTAACAATTTAATGCACAAATTGTCCGATTTATATTGTCAAAAAATTTTGCTATTTATCTTGGTGGAGTTTTTTAAATGTGTTTATTGAGGTGTGAGTTGGTGGCGGCGTAATTTGCGCAGTGTATATCGATTAAGTATTTGTTGTGATCAATAAAAGCATGATAATCAAGTGCCACTAGTGTTAACAATTAATTTATGTTTTTTTTTGCTTTATTATTTTAAATGTGATGCGTGGAGAATAATAGGAAAATACCGGTACTGCTTGCATCATCGTTGAGGCCTTCTAGTCAACCTTTCATTTCACGTATAGTCAAGGTCTTGAACAAAATCTCGACCATGCTCCAACTTTGACGGATCGCTGGACTGATTTTCAGGCGCCACGTCATCCTACAACGGGGATCAAGGACTATTTTCAAAACATTATTTGATAATTAACGTCATAAACGAGGTAAATGAAATGAAAAACATGATGGTAAAAAATATGAGATTTAACCAAGCATTTATTTTCGAAATATCTTGAAAACCATGGGATTTATGAAATTTTTTCTAGAGACTATTTTTCTAGCTCTTTAAATTCTCTATAAAAATGCTCTCTTGTAAAAATCTCAAAAGTGTCACAGTTTTTCAGATATTCGAAAAATAACGCGACTAAAAAATATCAAAGTATTTTTATCGTTAAAAATATTGAGAATTAAACAGGCACTTATTTTTTACAAAATATCTCAAAAACCATGGGGTTTTTGGATTTTTTTCTAGAGACAATTTTTGTAGTTTTTTCAATTCTCTACAAAAATGTTATCTTGTAAAAATCTCAAAAGTCTCATAGTTTTCGTGATATTCAAAGAAATATCACGACTAAAAAGTACTTGAGTATTGAATTGTTTGTTTTACTCACTTAAAAATTGTTTGATGTTTAACGAATTAAGAAAATAATCACTATACTGTGGAAAACTGTCTAAAAAATAGAAGAAACTCTATTAGAGTCATGGTTTTCACCTGTGGAAATAATCTGCAATTTTGACGTCAATGTGGAAACAGCTGGATATCTTCCTAATGAGTTTCCCGTGGCTTAATCACTCACGATTTCCAGGACTGTTAATTAAATTCGTCTAGCACTTTGGTCAATCCAACTCAGAGTCTCAACAGCTCTATATAACCACCAATGACACTGGGAATAACACGTGTATGCAGTTTGTTAGAATGTCCGCGCAAAAAAATTGTTTCAGGGAATTTCACTAGACCGCAAACAATTGACGAAGAATTGGCCTATAGTGGGGAAGGCTTTTAAAACCACCAACAGTTATATAAAGTCGAGCAATCGTTTAAATCTTACTCTCTGTACAGGATTGTTCTTCGAGGTGCTCGATTTTCATCGATCATATCATGAAGGACGACAAAGACAACACTGAAAAGGATTTCACAGATCAACAACAGTTAAAAACTCTTCTTTGTCATGACTGTAAGTGTAAAAAATTTTTTTTTCTTCTCATAATAATTTTTTACCCCTTATCAATTGAAAATTTTCGATTAAAATCCTGTCATGGAATATTATACACTTGACTCACCTCGAAAATACATTATCACTATTTTCCACCATCCAAAGAAATTATTTCACGTGGGTGAGCGCATTTTCATGGGGATTTATAGCCGAAAAAAATTTTTTTTTTGTGGGAAATTTGTTAAAGAAAATTCGATGAGGGGAATAATTATTTTCTATGAAGGAATAAATTATTTGTGAGGGTAATTTCACTGGTATTATTTCAATTAAAGAGCTGTTTTGCTTATAACTTGTAAGAAAGACTTGTGAAAATACCGCCATTGTGCTGTGAATCGCCTCAAGGATACTCTGTCGCGGTGAAAAGTTTTTTGTTGAGTATAAAAGTATTTTTTTAAGTTGCACTCGGGAGTAATAGTTAATTTTGATTAGTCTCCGAGTCTATTGGTGCTACTTGGCCCAAGTTACAGTATAACATAACACGTTGTCCCTCGGTAATTGACTCATCAGCGTGGAGAGATTGTATGAAAGGGGAAAGTGAGGAGCAATTAATCGATCCTAGTTGTTGGCAGTGCTTCGATAACTAACGGATAACTCAATCTATTTGTCATCGAACTTATTAGTCGCGTGGAATAGTTGACCAAGTGATCAATATTTTAATTTTAAATATTCTAGGCAATAATTAAACCTATGAAAATTATACAATTGAAAAATTACCTATCGATAAAAAATTTTTTTTAACGTCAATAAGATATGACATGAATTAATCTAAAAATTTTTCAGTCGAAAAATAATTAAAAAATTTAGATTAAATAATATAAAAAAAAAGTCTAAAATTTCCAGTATTTTTCTGTTTTTATTAAAAGAAAAAAAAAATATTAAAAATTGAATTAAAAGAAGAAAAAATATAAATATGGTGTAAATAATGTGTTTCGAAAATTTTATAAGTTTCAAGACAAAAATATACAGTATTTTTCTATTTTAATTAAGAGAAAAATAATGAAAATCGAATTTAAAAAAAAAAACAAAAGGAAGACAACTGTTTTAATAGAGTGGAAGAAAAATTTTTCGATAAAAAATTATAAAAATTCAATATATTTTGGACAGTTTATAAGCAGAATTTAGACGGAAAGACTTCCAAAATCTGGGATTCACCCGTAAAGTCATTTGACATTGATTGTAAAGAGGAAAAAAATGAAGAAATCATCAAAGGCAAAGTGCATCAGTAGCAAGGTAATTCCCAGGTGGCAGTTTATCAAGAGATAAAATCCGGAGAATTGCCGCTGATGAATCGAAAAACAGATGCATATCTGAGCGACAGTATCTCGCATACAGTGAATGATAAAGCAGCGGCAAATACATATCGTGTGTAGTGACAACGGCGCAGCTTTCCCGGAATCGGAACGAAGAGCGGGAGTTGGTATAAGTTGGGTTGAACATGCTCAGCCCGAGTCAGCTCAGTTGTCCACCGTCAGTGTCGCGGGTGGCACGCACATTTCAATCCCTGTCAACCTCGTCAACCGCCTGAAACTTGATTGAGACATTCGATCGAGGCAAAAAAAAGTTTTTTTTTTTTTCAAGTGTGCAATTGTCTCTTGAGCTTGCCGGATTTTTTTCGACGATATATTTTGAATGGGTGACTGCAATCACGTGGTGAAGTTGACCTCTCGATGATTGGAGAATCCAAACAGTCATTGGTAATGATAGCGTATTAAAAATTTCATAAAAACACATTGTTTTTGGGAGTCATTTCACGCAAGAATTACTTTTTCCATTGTGTCAATACGGTTCAGTAATTGATTGATATGACTGAGAAATTGCAAATTACTAGTCATCCTCTTGATAGAAAATTCATTATATACAAACTTCAGATGACGGAATACAATGGTCAAAACTGGAGCCATCTTTTTCGTAAATATCTCAAAAACCATTAGACTTATGGAATTATTGTATTTAATCTTTTTTGTAGAAAATTTTACTGGCTACAAATTATATTATGTGCAAAAATTACGTAAATTTGATATTTTTCAAGATACTAGTAAATAAACGATACTCGGAAGTATTGAGAGAATTATTAACGCAGCCAGATCATTTTTACAACGATATTTTTTGCGATATCTTGAAAATTCGACGAGTTACCGAATTTTTACTTATATACTTTTTTGAAGATCGTGTTTCTGCGGTAAAAAAAGGTTTTATAGAAATTTTTTATAAATCATATAGTTTTTGAAATATTTACTGGAGAAAAATTCTGTCTGACATTGGGAGTGGTTAAATGAATTTTGAAAGAGTGATTTTCATAGCTCAATATCTCTGAAACTATTTAACGAAGAAAATTTTAACTGGAGTACTTTTTTTTAGAGAATTTCAAGAACTAAAAAAAATATTCTATGTAAAATGTCGGTAATTTGTATAATTTTCTTGATATATTGAAAATAAACTGACTCCTGTACTGTTATGTTTTATCTCGTCAAGCTGACAGCATTAATTGATGATATAGTCTTGAAAATGACTGTCTAAAACAACTCACACGTGACAACCCTTTCAGATTGACTCATTAAACATCCAGTCAACAAAATAACTCATCAAGTATCCTGAATTAAAAGCCACGATAAGCGAAAAATCATAAAAATGAACGGAACGACGGCAATAGTGGATGACGAGAAGTCAGTAGTGCCCATGAAGAAACCCGCACCTCTGAGAACCGTGTCCTGGAATGAAAATGTCGACGAGACAGACTTGGATGTACCAGGAACCCCGAGAACTCCAAGGACCTCAAAAACCCCAGGTACTAACCCCAAAAAAAATCCAGATAAAAAAAATACTCGTGCAGGAAAAAAAAAAATTTTTTTTCTTTCCCAAACGATCTCTCTGAGTCGCACGAAGCCTACAATCTACAAACGATAAAAATCGTGAAAACAAAGGCGGATTACAGTTATAAACATGCCAGAGAACGGATATAACTGTAGATTTACGAATTATACCGCAGAGTATTATTATTTCGGGCGGAAGTGTGATTTTTCGGGAGGGAAAAGTTTGATCACACGCTCGAGTTCATTCGACAAGATTTTTTCTCCTCTCTCCCTACAATATTTACGCACTATCAATTTTTAAATCAATTATTAAACTTTGTTCACTATACAAACAATCACAATTCCGCGTAATTAATTAAAAAATCCATCGAGTTTTGTATCATCGTGTAAAAGATAAAAATCTGCGAAAAAAAAAAATTCTCCATTTGTTTGAATGGCAACAAAAAACTATTTTCATGCAAAAAAAAACACTACAGAATTGATAGAATTTTTTACTTATCTTACTATTTCTGTATTATTATTAATTATTTATTGATAATAATTTTTAAAATCACAAATTATGGAAAAATGTGATGACACATGTCGCGCTCTTGTTTTAGCATTATCTTTGGGATTCTGCATTGACTGGGGTCATGACAGCAAGCTGATAAAGACCTCTAGAATACATATACATTTTTACAGGCTTTTAATTTTTTAATTTCATAAGAACCAGTCATTCTGGCACGTGTATTTTTTTTTTTTTTTGACATAATTCGTGAGAGCTTGAAATTTTAGACTTGAGATTTTTTTTCCTCGTGATATCGCGAACGAAAGGTGATATCGATGGTGGTTCAGTGCGTGGAAATGAATACGCTTGACCACAAGTGGGTTTAGATGATAGGGTTGCATGAGAAGTCGATTAAATTTGAGGTAGTACGTGATGATTGTAGTTTGTTTTTCATGGTAGGCCACGAGAAGTGCACGTTTCATCACGATTTGGAGCTTGATCACCGGCCCCCGACCAAGGAGGCACTTTTGCCAGAGATGTCGAAGAGCTACAGGCGGCTTTTGAGGTCCCTCGGTGAGGATCCTGATCGCCAAGGACTCCTGAAGACCCCGGAGCGAGCTGCCAAGGCCATGCTCTTCTTCACCAAGGGCTACGATCAAACTATTGATGGTTAGTAGTCATTTTTAATTTTTTTTTATCCTTGGAAGACACTTTTAAAAAGGTATTACATGATAAACTGTTGATAATGACCATTTTGAAGACTTTTCAAGCGTGAAAATAAAAAAAAAAACGAGTTTTTAATACTTTTTTTTGGATAAAATATTTTTTAATGATGAAAATTGAGTAGAGAGGAGCATCATATGTACAGTTTTTTGTTGGGAAGGCTTTTTCAATTTAAAAACCGGGTTGAATAGCTCATTAGATGCCCATTGAGATTTAATAAGGCTTTTAGTCACTTAACAGTTGATTTTTTTTAGGAGTGAAAAAGAGGTGTTCCTTTTTTGGTTAATAATACAGATACTGATATAGTTTTCATGCGAGTGCTCTTCTACTCAGAGAGGCATTAATAATGCATTACATTCCATTTGTAATTCTTGAAGTAGCAACAGAAGGAACGGTCACGGTTTCCTAGGCAACGTCGCGATAAGTTCCTTCGATTCTTCGGAAATGTTTTTAAGAGATGAAAAAAATTGAAAGATCAAAAAACAACCATAATTTTAACTCAGAATTGTACAAAATATCATATTAAAAAATTGGAATATATATGGCACATTTCGTAGGGTCGTAGTTTTTCACAAATATCTCGAGAACTACTCGATTTACAAATTTTTTGTACTGAATCTTTTTTGTAGCTAAGAAAAAGTACTACAAAAAAGCTTCTTAGGTAAAATTTCATAGCTTGAATGTCCTTCGAGATAAGACGTCCAAAACAATCATCTCTTCCGATCGCGATACTTGTATATCTTATAATAAAAAATTCCTTAGACTTTTTCTTCTTATCCAGGAGATAATTGCGTTAAAATCTAGAGGTTTAACCTTAATCAGAAAATGTATCAGATTACTTTCGTGGCAACTCGGACTTGCAGATGTGATCTCTCACCGTGTGTGGAGTCAAGAAGATAAATGAAGCGAGTAAATTTCACGGCAGAGGATAAAGAGAAAGAAAAAAAAAAGAAAAGAAAATAAAATCTGACTTCCCACACATCTTGCTTTCCATTAACACTAGCACCCTCTTTTCTCGGGAAGTTTCCACTGCGCAAAAAAAGCGAGAATATCCGAGGGCGTGTCATTTGATATACAATTGCAGTCAGCACACTTATATTCAACGTGAATAAAATTCTTTCCAGTCACGTTTCGCAATTTTTTTCACTCTATTTTTCTCCCCGCCATCATCGTGTCAATCTGCATTACGAAATTTCGTCAAGTAACAATAATTATTCATGAAGAAAATCGAGTGGGGTTGAATGTGTCAGTGGAAATAAAAAAAACCACGCGATAGCTACAGGTGTCAAAGGAGATTGCCTGCGCACCCACATCGCCTTTATGCCTGTCGCCAGATAACCCAAGTTAACTGGAAAGTAGTTCACTGAATCAGAAGAGAAGAGCACTTGCGAATGAAATGGCAAGGAGGGTGAGAACGACCCTTGCTAGCTCTCTCTCAAACTCCCCAGAGGCGAATGACTACAATCCGCTTCCACTTTTCAGGACTTTTCTATTTCCGCGCTCGTAGATTTCCAGTAGGGTATTATCCTGCCGCAATTACTCCCCTCAAGTGTCATTCATGCGCTATTCTTCCCTCGCTTCAGAGATTAATTGTCCAATTGTCGCGTGACGTCGATTTATTATTGTGCGCTTGGCCAGATTTAATTAGATCTGTTGAGAGAATTTTTTTTTTTTGGCTATTGTCTTTGGGCAATTGTGAAGGTGTTACTTGACGCGAGGTTGCCCTGGTAACTGCACACCACCACACCCCCCGCGTTATGTAGACCCGCCGTAATATCGCTCGCAGGACCATTCACTCTCGTGTGCACTTACGGCAGCACAACATAGCCGTGACAAGCTCACCTACTATGGACAAAGTAGGTCAATATCGGCTAAATCACGGGCGAACACCCATACTATCTTGCACTTGTCACTTGTACCGTCGAAATATATTTCTTGAGCTGTCTATATTCTTTGATTTATTTGAATAATATACTTTTTATTGATTATTTTTAGTTGAGAAATTGGAAAATTAAAATTAAATAGTTACACATTATTGACATGAGGGTATGATAAAAATAAATTTTTTGAAATGGAAAAAAATATTACTTTTAAACATTGAATTATAAGATTTCTCATGTTTTCGAATGTGTAACATTTGGATATTATTTTTTTCTAATGCGAAAAAAAAAAAAAAATTTACAAAATGTTTTCAATACTTAAAAATATAAATTAAGAATTTTTGATAAAAAAAATTATTTCTTCTTACAGAAAATAATGTTAAAAACATGAAATTTCAAGTCTTAATATTTTTTTAACTGCATATCTGTCGATTTTTCGTGAATTTTATGTGAATCTAATTTTTTTTTGCTTCAAGTCTTGATTACTGTCACTAAAAAAATCTTTGAAAAAAATTAAAAACATGAGTTGTGAGTGTTTTTTTCCAGGTTTAAAAATATTTAAAAATTTACAATTTACTCGCGGTGGTTATTTTTAGTCATTTTCATCGTTAAAAATTGTTGCAGATGTGATCAATGATGCAGTTTTCGACGAAGACCACGACGAGATGGTGGTAGTTAAGGACATCGAGATGTTTTCAATGTGCGAGCACCACTTGGTGCCATTCTACGGCAAGGTTTCGATTGGTTATTTGCCCTGCAAGAAGATTCTCGGGTTGAGTAAACTCGCGAGGTGAGAGAACTCGATAGCAGTGGTGGTAAATGACCACAATACGTAGCTAGCTCATATTCCATCAATTCTCACACGGTTCTAACTGACGTGTGGTCGACGAGTGCGAGCAATGTATCCTCGCCGGCGTGTCCTGTCACTCTCTTTCGTCACTGAGGCGGCCTTGAGCTAGTCGCGGTTAGCACTGATCGAAAAGAAGGGACTGACAGAAGTGGGTGCACGCGCAGATAACGAGACTTTCACGCTTCATAGAGCTCGTGTGTGCATGACGCGCTCTCGATCAACCTCTAAAACAATGCCCAACCACGAGGCCACACAATACGACAGGAAAAAAACCCTCTGACAGCTCTATTTATGTTCTAGGATCGTAGAAATCTTCAGTCGAAGGCTTCAGGTGCAGGAACGCTTGACCAAGCAGATCGCCATTGCCGTCACTAAAGCCGTACAGCCGGCAGGCGTTGCCGTTGTTGTCGAAGGAGTGTAAGTACTCGGATTTCTTTTTTTAAAAATTTTTTTTAACGCCCCAGGATGCAATTAATCTTGGATTAATTGTATTCCAATTATGCCTAGAAAAACCTTGTGCCAATAAATCAAGTCCAGTGAGGATATTTTACATTCTTGCGTGCCTTAACAATAATTACAATCTTTCACGTAATGGATTGTGTCCTTCGATACCTAGTTCAACCTCGGAAATTCTTATTTCCTTTTTTTTCACACATTATTTATTTATTTGTCTTGTTTTATACAAATATAGTAAATTTTTTTCATGAAAAATTTTTCTTCATGAAATTTTGAGTGTGTACCTGGAAATCTTGAGATTTTTATGATTTTTTTCGTTTTTTTGTGATTACTCGGTGAATAAACAAAATAATGAAAAATGTCATGAAAGTTAAATAATCAAGAATACAATTATCTACAAAAAATAAAGAATGAAATTTTTTTCTATCTCTCATAGTTTTTGAGATATTACAGATTTTTGAAAATTCTTATTTTTTCAAATATCTTGAAAACAATGTAAAATTTTAAAAAAATGTATTCTTCATTTTTTATGCGGAATTTAATTTCTAATAATTTGAGTCTAATAACAATTTTTATTATCTTGCTTATTTACCGAGTTATTGGCAAAAAACTAAAAACTGAAGAATTTCCTAAGGGGTGTATATCCCTTCGAAAAATTGATAAAAAAAATTTTTTCTCGAATCGTTGCAAAACTTATTGTTATCTTATATTTTATCAATTTTTATATAAAAATTTGTATTTTTAATCAATTATTCATATGTGTATAAAAAAAACTTTATTTTCAAGGCACATGTGCATGGTCATGCGCGGAGTGCAAAAAATCAACAGCAAAACTGTCACCTCAACGATGCTGGGTGTTTTCCGGGATGATCCAAAGACAAGGGAAGAGTTTCTCAATTTGGTACACTCAAAATAGATTTTGAGTAACATGGAAACGACCACAAAAGGGACCAAATGTCATGGCAGCGTCGAGAAAAAACATGAAAAATTCCGTCGAGTAACGAAGAAAGAGTCTATTTTGTTTGATAGTAAAACTAATAACACGTATTTATGAACCTGAAAGCGAGAAGTTTGAGAGAAACTTGGCAGAAACTGTGTAAATGACTGCTGAATGCGTGACACGGTGACAATAAGATAGTTAATTATGCTGTAATTAATATATACTTTGGCGTAAGCAATATTTATTCAAAGGACATGCTCAAGTTTCTCTCAAAGTCGGCTGAGACTTTTTTTTTTACTCCACGATGATTTTTTAACGATAAATCGTGCGAAATTTGCATATAAACAAATTAAAATAAATGTAAGATCATTTTTTTTTGACAATTGACGCGGAATTATTTTTTTACTCGGTTAAAATCATGAAAATTTTACTCCATTTTTTTCAATTACAAAAACAAAATGTTATTCAATTTTTTGTAGTGATGAAACAATTTTAAAAATGATTTTGCCATGATAAAAAAAATTATTTATTCACTCAAGTGTCAAAAAAATTTTATGTTAGTATATATATATTTTGAATTTTTGTGATTGAGAAAAAATTCATGAGATTCAACAGCCAAGAATCTTGTGAATATTAAATTCAGCGAATCTAGAGTCTATATATTTCCGGATAAAAGACGGAGCATAATGCGATTCAGCCATTCGTAAATGCTCTATCCCGGTGCCTTTGGGATCAATTGCTGTTACAATAGATATATATCATTAACTGTAATTAATCTGCAAATTAAATGCAGAGATAATTTAAAAGGTATTACATATACTAGTATCACAAATGGCAAAGCGCAATTATGTGTTTTTCGGCGGTTTCGTTAATTTTTTCAAGTGTCGTTATGTTCTTCTTGATTGTACGAGTTTTTACTTTATGTTTTAAAGGGTATAGTCTAGATATTGTTTTTTATTTTATAAAATACCCGCTATAACAGAAATTTATTAAATTGTTTGAGCCCTATATATAGCGCCGTGAAAAAGAAAATGAATCGAAAATTTATGAAGAAATGAAAAATAATTAAAGTCATGTAATGCTGTGAAAAATCTGATATGACAAATGATTGATATTATCAATACACAAATTTTGCTATTTATGATATTTTATGATATTATAAAGTTATATTTATATTTTAAAAATAATTTTTTCTATGACTTTTAATTCGATATCTCCTATTTGCTTAATTTCTTAGCCATTGAAAAATTTTCTACTACGATATCGAGGATCACAACGTCGTGGAGGACCACTGATATTTTCCATGCCATTATTAACACGTATATACTCTCGGATGTATTCTCCTAAAATATAATTAAGCCCCAGAAATTAGCGGTCATCATATGTGAACATCAAAGTAAATTAGTAAAACCAGAATTTTTTTTCTAAATTCTCAAATATCTCAAAAACTATCAACTCTATTAATTTTTCTCATATAATCTTTTTTATAGATAATAAAATTATCTTTCAAAATGATTTTAACAAAAAATTTCACTACTATTACGGTTTTCAAGATATTTGCAAAAAACAACTGACTGTAAGTATGATTTTTTCTTCTGCTTGCTAAAAATACCCAAAAAAACTGCTCATTAACGTGGAAATAAAAATTTCTACTTACTGTCATGACCGTCTCGAGAGAAATTCACATCCCTAGGACCTCGTTGGGACTTGAAACCTTTCCCAACACCAGTTCTGCAGGTCGTTATCGGCTTTGAATGCCCAGGACAGATCGAACATCCTGTGAAATCAGGAGAGGCTTGAACCCTCACACTTTGGTGAGGTAGAAGAAACAACATACTGTCCTCAGCAGTGTCAAGAGCGTCGTGCACTCCGGGAGAGTGGCAAAAATTACCCTGCATTTTCTTCGGCTGTGAAGAAACATCTCTAGGCCCTCTTGGTTCGTTTTTTCCCACATTGTCGTAAACTTCACGTCCAAGCGTTTGCAGAACACACGGTGAATTTGCATTATTTCTATCAAACACAAAAAAACACTTCCACCAAAAGCACTTAGATACACCGTGAATAACGGCTTACGTGGCTGCAGCAGAAGGAAGACGATAATTGCACGGCTCGCAGGGTTTATAACAGATGAATGGTGGATTTTTCAATATTTTCAACGCCTCAGCATTCATCGAAGACACACCCTGAAGCAAAGCCCGCTCCATAGCTGCCTCGTACTCGGCGTGATCTCGTCTCATCCTCTCATTCTCTTGCCGCAGTTGCGCGAGCTCTCGTTCTAACTGTAAAAAATTCGTTTATAAATCTAAAAAAAGGACTTTACCACCTCTGTCTAAAAATAATCAACCTCTTCTACCCCAGGGGCACCGGCGACATCTGACGGACGTTGATCCGGCGGTACAACTGACGGAGGACCAGTTGCTCCATTGGTGGGTGCAGGAGGAGCCGCTGATGGTCTCTGAGTTCCAAAAATCGCCGAGATAATCCTCGGAGATGGAGGAACGTTGTTGGAAGGCTGAATGTCCGCTTCTGACGTGAGGATGGGTGCTACAGGCACTTCAGAAGGTCCTCGAACCACAATGGCAGCCTGATCAGGGCTGGCGGGAGATGCTGGGTGCGTCATACGATCAATGACTCCCCCTTGCCTTCGAAAAGTCACTTCTTCTGCCTGTAAAGGCCATCAAGAGCGTTTTAAAAATTTTTTTGGAAGCTTTAGAGATGTACCGGAGGCATTATGTATGGCAGGGGCGGCTGAAGATTGTGATAAGATGCATTGGAGGAGTCGGCAGGTGGGGCTGATGCCACCAGAGGCAAGGTATTGACTCGCAGAAGGTGCTGGAAGTAGAGGAATTTTTTATATAAGACGTTTGTAAATGATTGTCGGGGTTTACCTCATTCAATGTCTTCTCGCACGCGGCTTTGTCTGCCTCCAGTTTCAATATTTGATCTTGTAAATTTCTCAATTGTTGATTTTTTCTTACAAGGTTGTTTCGCTGATTGGCTAAGGCTCTCTGTAATGTGGTCAAGTCGTGTTTTGTTGCTTCGAGTTTGCGTTTCACTTCGTCGATTTTGCGATACAAGCGGGCGGCAAATTCCATCACAATGTTCTGACGTGTTTAGCGAGAAAAGAAAAGTAAAATATGAGGTTTGAGTTTGTGATTTGTTTGATAGGTTTTGAAGACTACTTCTCAGGTGGGCTTGATAACGTCGAGTCAACCTTTAATTCCTGTTCGAGATTTTCGCCCAGAGTTGCCAGTGCTCGTCCAGCATCTTGGAGATTTTGCATCGCACATTTTATTATTTCGTCCACTTGTAGCTCGCTGGAAAAAAAATGTTGATTAGTAAAATTATTAAAGGTTGATTTTAGGACTGTGTTGAGTTACTCAATAATTCGCGATGGATGTTGAGCGTGTGTGACTTGGGTTTGTGGGTTACTTGCGATGGGACTGACGTTTTCTTCGCTGTTGTCAGCACCTCCCAAAAGTCGAGGAACATTTTTTACCAAAGATACTTGGTCAGTTATTTTTTCACCATCCTCAGAGTGTGCTGAAGCTTTCTGAACCAACGAATGTTTATCTAAAAAAATATTAGATGTCATAGTGAAAACTTGTAAATTTTTTCAACCGTAAAAACAGACTTGTCAATATCAGAATGAAATTTGTGTGCTTGCTGCTACTTTCACGTGTTTTGATTGACTAGAAAAAAATATAATTAATCGAGGTTTTCAAGGTACTTATGATTTATTATGAAAATCACTATTTATATAATTCATCTTAAATATCTAAGTAAATTTATACGAAATATTGTTTTTAGACAATATGAAAAAACTGACTTTGGTCAGTAAGAAATCTGTACAAACTCGTAATATCTTCTGTTGTAGCTCGGAAAATAGTTCAATGTTGAATTTATTTTCATTAATTTCCGGTACTATATAAAATTGTCTTTGATTGAAATCATTGTTTCATCATCTGGAAAAATATTTAGTTAACTTAAATAAAAAATAACTAGCCTACGCCGCATCTTCTTTCGGTGGAGCCCTGTAAACACCAACAACAACTGCATGGTCTCTCTCGTAAGGTTCAAGAGTTAATTGTTCTTTTGGTTTCAGCTTGTCTGCAACCATTTTCTTGATTTCCGCAGCGTATACTTGTGCAGGTGGTGCCGTAGAATCGATACAACTCGCCTGGAATTAGAAAAAACCAAATTAAACACATGAAAGTGAATATTTTTGGTCGGCATAAAATGCATTGAATTACCTTGATTGAAATGACAAAATTTCCGTTGTTTTTGAGGAAGTGTTGGGCATTTAGCGCGACAATTCTCGCCTGATCTGGCTGTGCCACATCAGAGAATATAACATCGACCATACCCACAAGCATTCTGTATTTGTGAGGATGACGGGCGTCTTCAATAATTGGAATTATGTTTGTTCTTTTTTTAGCAACGTTTATCAGATCTCTGCCTGACCTGTGAGAGAATTCAACGGCATAAACCAGACCTTCCTGCACAAAAATACCATAAAAAATTAACTAATCATCGTAATAAATAATCTCACGGGTGTTTTTTTCATAGAAAAAACGTGTCAGAAATACTGCAGAACGAGATCAACTGGATGAGTCAACTCGAATTAGCAATAATCCTGTTTTATGTCGCACAACTTCGACACCAAACTGGTAAGAATACACCAATCTGGCTCTAATAGTGTGCCAAAATTTGTTAAATATGCAGAAAATAAATTTATCGTACTGGTCCAACGAGATCTGCGACGTGAGAGACTGTAGTTCCCGAGGCGGCACCCAGATACAGGACTTTGCTTCCAGGTCGCATGTGAATTTTATCGACTCCGCCGAGAATTGCCGCAGCCAACTTGGATCTGAAGGGATTCCACACTCTGTACTCCACCTTCTCACCATTCTCGCCTTCCACGCTTATCCTCTTCTCGCCATACACTTCGGATCCCGGCACGAGGTTCAGTGTAACCAGTGCGTCCTCTTTTCCTCGAGCGATAAACACTCCCTCGTGTCGATGCGGCTCAATGACCACTGTTTTGCCGCCTCTGAAGCCTCCGCCACCTCCTCGGCCTCGCCCGCCTCCACGACCTGGAGAAAAAATTTATTTCATATTGCTAACGAGGGAAAAAAGATTTTTAAACTGTACCTCCTCCTCGGCCTCCGCGTGGCGTTCCACCACGACCGCCTGATCCACCTCGAAATCCGCCGCCCCCGCCTCCACGACCGCCACCTCCACCACGACCTCCGAATCCACCGCGGCCTCCGCCGAAACCGCCGCGACCGCCACCGCCGCCTCTACCGCCACTTCCTCCTCGACCACCGCCGGCAGGTGAAAATCCTAAAATTAGTAATTAATGCTGATGAACAACGGCGAAAAGTACACGAGTATGTTGTAAACATTTTTTTTGTAGGAAAAATTGGGTTTATTGGCATAAAAAAAAGGTATCTGTGAAAATGAGGGAGAAAAAAAAATATTTTTGAGGAGGATAATTGAGAAAAAAGTGGAAAATGCGACTTAGGTTAGGTTGTAACGCGGTTGCTGACGCTGCAACCGGTGATTGACTTTCTGTTTGGTTTTGAGGAAAATACTAGGTATAAATATGTCGAAATATTCGAAAAAATTAATTACCTGGTCTACCCATCGTTTTTAATTTAGTACGTTGAGTATTTTTAAGTTATTTCTTATGTTTCTTGTAACTTTTGAGGAGACATAAAACACGTGTATTCAAGTAACTTCGCAACAGCTCCTACGACTTCTTAACATGCACTGCGCGGCGGAAGTTGTTGGGTGGCCATATTGTGGTGACGTGCAGCGCACTCTTTTTGCGATTATTTCTCATGGTTCAGAATTTCTGGTACACCGGAACTGAAGTTTGTGTGTACCAACGGTCGGTAAAGTAGAACGTCAATCGCGCGCGCTTTCTCCTCTGTCTCTCTCTCTGATGACGCGCGGGGACAAGTTCAGACTTTTCCCCCGTACGCCATTAGTAATTTCTCTCGCGTCGTCTTTTAATCGCGTCAAGGGACAGCTCGTCCCTGTAATTTCGCGTATATTACTCGATTAATCCGAGTTAATCGTGGTCAAAAGTGTGTGAGAAGTTGGTGTGAAGATCGTGGATGTGAATAATTACGCAGGGAAGTAGTGATATCACCGTAATATGTGTGAAATAATCCATTGCTATACACGTCATGGTGGACCTGTCTTTGTGGAAGTTCCACGGTGAATTTCAAGGTGATCTAAACACAAAATGAGACTTGATTTGTGCGAGAAAAGTGTTGGGTTACGTGAAAATAGTGAAACAAAGTGAAAAATTGTGATTTGTGCGTGATATTTGTGCTCTGGGCTGTGACCTTGCTTCTCATGACCAAATATCGTAGCAATGGTGGAGGGCTTAGTTGGATCGCCGATATTGGTGAGTCGAATTGATTTATTTTGATGCATGATTTCGATAAAAATTTACAGATATTCGACACGATTTTTTTCGTTATCTTGAATAACTTGGTGTATGATTTCTATTGATTTATTCAGCTCGGTTTGATGCCGATGCAAAGTCAGGTGAATTCCAACGAAAGAAAAGTTCTATTGCGATTCTATATCTCATCAGGTCTATTGAAATATGCTCTTCCCACTGGAATAACCCACCATTTAGGGGTAGTTTTTATTGCTAATCTTATTCAATGCGACTGGAAATGTAATAATGATTATAAGCAGGGTATGCGCTCATTTCAAATGATCAAATTCGTTTTGACTCTTGTGGGTGTGTGCTCTCTCACTGCTCTCTTGTGTGTGCTTTTGCGAGTAGGTCGGATATTTGCTTTTCTACTTTGCCAACGCGTTAACGTACCATCCCTACTTCAATGGTCGAAAATTCCTGGACATTGCTCATATTAGTTAGGTTATATTTACATTTTTTCATTTATAAAACCACAGTGCTTTAGAGAATGATTAAAGTAACAGTGTTGCTATGTGTGAACACGAAGAATGGATAAGTCTCTCTGCACTAAGATCATAGCTTGATCAACACTTTGTAAAATTGGATTTATATTTTTATAAAAAAATCCAATGATTGAAAGTGTTGATGATGAAGACGACAATGTTGTCATCGAGGTAAGTAATACACAAATTACAGAAATTCACGTCAAATTCTATGATAAAATTAATAAATTTTTTAACTTACAAAAACGTGCAGGATTATTTGAATTATTCATTTTCTAGGGCAGTGATTTACACAAAGCACTCGTGGACATGGGCTGTACGGATTTTGAGTGCATTCCTGTTGCTCGAGCCGGATTAAAGAATTCTTCGAATAAATTCAGCGATAATATCGAGAACCAGACGAGCCCAAAGCGACAATGGACGTGGGAGTGGCTAAAAAATTTCAGGGATCAGTGGAATTTTCGAAATTATTTCAATGCAAGTGCTCAATATCATCGATCAAAAAATATTCAACTGATTCTGGAATTAGACTCTCTCCTCGATGATCATGCAATAAATATACAAACGATGCTTCAAGAAAAATCTCTATTAAATCCAAGGTAAATTATTGGCATTTTCATCTGTTTCTGTGAATGATTTAATAATTACCTGCATTTTTTCAGACAGACAATGACGAACCCATTGGGGATAATTTTTATTTCGATGATGGGAGTGAGTGGCTTAGAATACAAGCCCTTAAAAGGTCTTGGAATTTTTACCCTATCATCTTTAATGTTTTACATCAGCCGTCAAATATATGCTGAATTATCTTCCACCAGGGAGCTGAAAAAATTGATTTCTCTCTTGAATAACATTCACCATCTTCATAAAAAATCACTAAAAATCTTAAAAAATGGATACTGCATGAAATTATCTCAAAACAAGCCTCAAAAACGATTTAGGTATGTTTCAAAACACGTTAAAAAGCAAAAAAATAGTTTCATAATTTTTTGTTTACAGTAATTTGGAGGCTGTGAGGTTGAAATATTTACAACCCCTTTGCGAAACACTTTTGCAATCGATGCAGACGATGATTCGGGTGTTTTATCATACATCCCGGGCATTAAATGATTTGTTGCCTGCAAATACGAGTGATTTAATCACGCAATTGGAGGCTTCTGCATTCACAATTTCGGGGGAAGTCACTTGTGAGAGACTTAACGTAATTCTGAATTTATTTTCACGCTTGTAAAAATATGATTGCAATTTGTAGTGATTTTATTTTAATTTTTCACAGGAAATTTACTACATTTATATTCTCGCCCAGTCAGACATGGTACATCTGCTTGCGATGCTCTACAGTGAGAATGAATTTACGCACGAGAATAATCTACAAGTGATAAAAATCGCTAATAAGATTTTTCCGACACTCGAAAAATACAGGCAGAGATTAACTGTTATTATTGAGCAGTATAAAAGCTGTAAAACTGCACCAATTCGACGCGAGTTGAGGTATAGTCTTATCCTATTCAATTTTTTTATGCTAAAAAAATTGATAACTTTTTTTCGGTGCAGAAAAACTGGAGGAACAAGGTGGCAAGATTTGTATATGCACATAGAGCTGCTTTCCCGCAAGGTTCAATTAGCTTATGACAAGATTAATTTGATAATTCACGACTTGGATGAGATTCACGGGAGGGATTTGGATTCTTCTGACGATTTCGTCAATTCTCTCGAGCGACAAATGTGCGAAATTTACAAGGAGATAGATACAGCGAGAAATTTTGCGGAATTTAACAGTCTCCTGCTTGGAAAATATGTGAATCGATCGGTAATCAGCGAGAAGTCAGTTGGAATCGCGTGTGCGATTGCTGATGAAGATCTGCCGATTGTGCGCGACACTGAGCCGCAGATAATGGATGAAGTTTTTGAGGAGTATGTTAAAGAGGAGTATTTAAAACCGCTGTGTGAAGAAGTCGACTTGGAGTTGACGGAACGCGTAAAACTTGACAAGTTGCTGGAGAAAAATTTTATGAGTGAATTGAAGGAAGTTTTAATTGATAAATATCACGCGATGGCTGAGCGAGAAGCTAGAGCACTTTCTCGCTATCGAAAAAATGTTGATGAGGCAAGGGAAGGTGGTAAAATTGTGGATAATCAAGAAGTAATCATTCCTTGTCCTCCAGCATTGCCAAATATGACGAATACAGCGTCAAGTTTGGAGGAAAAAATTTTTAAAAATCGTCCACCAGTTCCACTACCGCGCTTACGAAATTTAGATCACAATTCACGAGTAGTTGAGCCCAATTTGAGGGTAAATTCTCTCCAAAAATGTCCAGAAACTTTTGAGAGTCAAGATAATGATAAGGATGATAATTGTCAACGATTTTCTCTGGGTGTTGTGATGAATAATGGGAAATTTCCTGTTTTTACGAGGGATGAGGAAACTTTTACTGGTAGCGGTGAAAATTCAGAGGAGGAAATCAATGCTGATGAAGATTAATCTTCTTAATCATTTCGTAACGATCAATAAATACTGAAAAAAATCTGGTAGCGGTGAAAATTCAGAGGAGGAAATCAATGCTGATGAAGATTAATCTTCTTAATCATTTCGTAACGATCAATAAATACTGAAAAAAAAATCAAACGAGTATTAACTAATTTTAGATGTCAAAAAAAAAAATTACATCAAAGCTCTGCATTTTTTAAAATTTATTTGAAATGATTAATAATATTTCATGCGCCATCTTGAGAGCATTACCTAAAACTAAAAAAATTACATCAAAGCTCTGCATTTTTTAAAATTTATTTGAAATGATTAATAATATTTCATGCGCCATCTTGAGAGCATTACCTAAAACTACGCATTCGAGTCGATAAACCATCAAAATGGCGTATGCGCGCAACTTCAGACCGTATAACAACCTCCGCGCGCTTGTGTACATTTGTCGGCGTCGCTGTTTATTCGAAATTTAATATAAAAATCCGGATTTGTGACCATGGTTGAGAATAAAAGTGCTGATAGTATGCTCACGGATGCCGAAGCAGAGCTTTACGACAGGCAAATTCGCCTTTGGGGCCTAGAATCTCAAAAAAGGTAAGTACACTTGAATTCTAACCTTAAAAAATTACCAACTTTCAACCACACATCTCATTGTAATGTTGAATTATTTTTTTTTCCTTGCAGATTGCGACAGGCTAAAGTTTTGTTAATTGGCTTGAATGGATTCATGGCTGAGGTGGCGAAAAATATCATTCTTGCCGGAATTAATGCCGTGACTTTTCTAGATCATCGTGATCTCACTGTCGAGGATACGTGTTGTCAATTTCTGGCCGACGTCAAGGATATTGGAAAAAATGTAAGCCGTTTTTTAGATTTGTTTTATTATTTACGAAATTTATGTGTTTAATTTTGGTTTTAGCGGGCACAAGCGTCTGTTGCACGAGCTCAAAATTTGAACTCGATGGTCCACGTTTCTGCAGATGAATCTAATGTTGACAGCAAGTCTGAAAATTATTTCGTTGATTTTGACGTTGTTTGTGCCTCTCAATGTACAATTACTCAATTGAAAAAAATTAATGCTGCTTGTCGCAAGCATAATGTCAAATTTTTCGCTGGCGATGTCTGGGGAACTTTTGGCTACACATTTGCTGACCTTAAAATCCACGAATATGCAATGTTTGTCAATAATTATTAATTTTTTGTCTCATTTTGATAGGAAAAATTTTTTTTCTCCATTTTAATGATTTTTCTCTTCTTTCAGGGATATTATTCAGACGAAGAAAAAAGTAGGCAGTGGATTGAAAAATACGGAAAATATTGTTAACACTGTCAAGAAGACTGAGACTTTTGTGCCATTTGAGAGTGTTTTAAATGCGGAGAAATTGCCGAAAAAGTGTGAAATTTATCACGTCTTTCAGAGTAAGTCTGTAAAATTTTTAATAAGATTTAAAAAATCTATTTCAATAGGAATTTGAAAGAGTAGAAATAATTTTAATAATTTTTTCGTTTATAGTTATGATGAATTATCGTGAAAAACACGGCAAAGATCCACAACCAAATGAGCGAGATGATAATCCACTCGCTGAGGAGGCCAAAGCTATCATACAAAAATACAATTTAGATGAAAAAATTGACAATTTACTTGAGTAAGTCAGATAATATATTTTTTTCTTCTTTCAAAGTATAAATATACCTGAAAAAAACGTTTTAATCGCGGAATTTTCGACGCCACGAAATGAATTTTGAGACTTAAACATTTTAAAACGGATATTTTTACGAATTGCTTTGGCTATTCTTGTGCATAACATTTATTAATTTTTTTAGTGATCTTTATGCTCAAGTGAGTCCAGTGTGTGCGATTGTCGGTGGTGTGATGGCTCAGGAAATAATAAAAGCCGTGTCACAAAAGGAACCACCACACAATAATCTTTTCCTCTTCAATCCTGAGACGATGTGTGGTCAGATAATCAAACTTGGCTCTTAAAAAACGAGGAAATAAGTACAAAAATATTTTCATTAAAATTTAATTGAAAAAAAAAAAAAAAAATTATAAAAAACCTTGTGGCAGGAAGAAAAACTCGTTCAACTCTTGTTTATCCATCGATAAGTTTTGTAATTTTCAGAATAAAATTTTTTTCTATCATATGGTATTGAAGTTGAGTATGTTGTCATTAAAGCAATTTAATTATTTAATGATTGACGGCATTGGCTGACGTTTGCTAAATACCCGGGCAACAGACGCTCCGTGTTTTCCCGTGAGTCACAATAAGGAATGCTTGAGCTACCCCCTCAGGTGTATTTGCAAAATCGATATGACACGTGAGTCGTCGCGGAATGCCGGGTAAAATCATTTATTCATTGTGACAAGTCACTAGAATTTACTAGAAAAAAAACCACGCGATTATTTGTTCACAATTATTGCGAATTGATAATGAAGAAATGTGCAGAGTTTATTAAATATGGCTTGAAAGTATTTTTTTTTTTCAAGTCAAATATATTTTTTTATATTTTTATAATTATATTGCATCGGTTGTTTTTAAACTTTGTTATTGTTCGCGGGAAATAAGTTGAATTTATAGCCAGGAAAAATTAGATACGTGAGAAAACTCGGTATTGCAATTTTCCCATTGCGAAAAATGATTTTTGTCACGTTATTGTAGTATCTTATTTTGTCTTTATACCATGTTCTTCTAGAATCATATGAAATTGTCTTTTCTTCACTAGAATTCTTTTTTTTTTTAATTTATTTTTCATTCATATTGAGAAATTTCAAGACGAGACGTGGTATACCTACGGTAGACCGCGTTATCATTAAAATAACTCAAAAACTATGAGTTTTATGAAACTTTTTCATTCAACCTTTTTTATAGCTTATACAATTTCCTATTAAAAAGGTCCTATAAAGAAATTTCATAATTCCAACAGTTTTTAAAATATTTATAAAAATCTAAAATATTTGATTGATAAAAATTTTTATTTTTTTTTTAAGATACAAGTAATTTTTTTTTATGCAGTCTAAAAAAGTACTAAGACCGTCTTTTGGCAAGCAAGAGAGGAATGAATTTCTCACTAAGGACAAAAGGGAAAATAAAATATTTCATGGTCCTTTTCTCGTCTGTCTGCCAGCGACATTTTTCTGAGGATGCACTTTTGCGAGAAAAAAGGGAGATGTGTGCATTAACAAAATAACATGATAAAATCTGAGTGTCTCTCGTAACACTCCTAGCTTGGAGAGACTCTCATAAACCCCGAAAAACATTGTCTGTGTCTGACCAAGGGCGGAATGTCCGGCTTGCACGTCATCAAGCTTGTCCAGACGACACATAAGATCGAGTGGTTTGACCCCATGAAATAGCTCAGCCCTTTGTTTACGGCCTGATAAACCCTACTACATGATTCACACTGCCTTTTAGCATCCTCTAAAAATTAATTCACCATAATATTCATTATTTTTTCGTAGATTTTTCATGGAATTGTTCACGGCCAGGTGACTCGCTCATCTCGAATGTATTTTTGCGAAATGGCCGTGGATTTTGCGCTGGCATGCGACGTCATTGGGCGCCGAAAAGTCTTTACGAGTCGCGGTCGTTGCTTTTCTCTCGCAATCGTCCGACTCAAGTGCTGTGCGAGGTAGAATTGCCACGAATGCAAATAGCGTCTTCAACGTACGACGAGAAATGTTATTATTTCTGCTTTTACTTTGCGTCCGGTGCGAGCTGCAGGGGTTTTGCGTAGCGTGTCCAACGAGAGTTGAAATGGTTTAATGTGCGATTTAATGCAGACCTTTGTCAATTAACCCCCTATATTTTAATTAATTCTAAGGCTTAAACGACCTACGGATACGACCTTCGGATATCGCGTGTACTGCCGTAATCTTTATCCTGTTGCTAAATAGAGACAGAATAAATGACGAGAATTTTATTAAATTTTTTCTTTTATTATTTATTTTAAAAAACAATAAATTAATTATATCCGGGTTTTAGGATTTTATGAAGAAATTTATTGGCTTGTGTTCTCTCGCAGATATCTTGGAAAATATATATGACAGATAGGAAATTTTTTTATTCATTCTTTTTTGAAGATAATTTTATTAACTACAAAAAAGGTTCTGGAGATTTTTCTTTTACATTTGTAGTTTTTGAGATAATCTTTGATAAAAAATTTCTTGATTGATTAATTTTTGAAGGGAATTTTATCGACTAGCAAAAAGGTTACTTGAAAAAATTTCTATAGTTTTTAAAATATTTACTGGCTAAATACACAGAGATTTTTTTTTTTTTACATTTTTTTGTGTATTGTCGATTTTTTTGTCATATCGGGCGATTTTATTTCGCAAGAACGTGCACAATAGGGATATGAATGACGGTGAAAACCCAGGAAACAAATATCTTTTCACTAGAGTAGTTGTGGAGAAGGTCTCGACTTGGGGAAAAAATGCGACCGAGTCACATATAATGGTGTAGTATGTTTCTTTTTCTAGATTTTTTTTTCTATGAGCGCACTAGAGGCGGAAATGGATCATGAGTTATATATGAAATAGTAGTGAGGGTGGGGGCAGATGGAGGTAGCACACACAGGGTGTAGTGCTGGATTGTAAGCATTTTCTCAGCAATATTTCATACTTTTGTTCGATTTCGTCGAGCATTATTTTAGGTCGGAACGTACTGGTTTACCATGATTCTTTATTTTTTTTATATTATCTTATGAAGAAAAGAAAATATATAACGCTCTTGTATTTCCTGGTTGAGTTTACGTGAAGGTTTTATTCGAAGCGAGTATAACTACATCTCTAAAAGGTCGGAAGAGTAAATATTCTTTAATTGTCGACATATTTGTCGCATTATGGGACTTGGATACATATTTTTTTTTTTTATCATTAGACTAGACGCCCGCTACCCTGGACGAATTTTATGAAGGTTTTGTTGCTCAGTAGGCAGTGGCTCTTAAAATCGACGTGAGGAAGTTGTAGATTGGGGAAAGGGTTAATCGGGTTTTTAAACATTTCTTGGGCTAGATGAACTTGGGGCTCGTAGATAATTATTTAAGTCGTTCATTCACAGCATGGATCGTCGTATTAAAAATTGAATCCTGCAAAACAAAATACTTTAAACGAATCTACATGAAATTTCGCGTTGAATGGTGCAAATTTCGTCTAATTATTGTAAAAGGCTGAGACGCCAACCCCGAACAAAGTTTTGAGACTTATAGATATCTATAGATATCGATAAATAGATAGATAATATTGTTTTTACTTTTTTTATGAATTTATCTTTATCGAAGCATGTTTATTATTCATATTTATTCTTCTTTATACAAAATATAAATTTTAATTTGAAATATTTTTCTGGATATTATACAAAATAAATTTGATATTAAATTTAAATGTAAAATTTTATCCATTGAAATTCGCTAAAAGTTTCTATCAATAACTTGTCGAGACATTATGCTAAAAATCAACGTTGCGTGCTCGAGAACATGTTGCCTCGAGGCGAATGGCAAAAAAGAGAGAGTCGAGAAAAACAATGAAAAAAATTGTGCCAGAGGAAAATGGGCACTTTTAGTCAACCTCTTAGGGAATAAATGTGAAAAAAATCAATAACGTTAAAAATACGAAAATTTATTGACATTAACTTTTAAAATTTTCATCGACTTCTAACGTTATTTCAAGTTCAGATTTGCTTGAAATTTGTTTCTTGCCGTAACCAGAAATCCCATAAATATGTAATACCCCTTATATCCCTACGAATGTCTTGTTCAAGCCCTTATACGTGTTGTTTTTTTATTTTCGAGGGGATGTGCGTGAACGGGGTGTGAGAGTGGAGTGTTTGCGTGTGTGTATGAGGTAAATCATTTGTCGCGCAAAAGAGAAAAAGAAACGCGTTGGAAGACGTTGTGGATCATAATTCACCGGTTCTATTGCCAAAAATATAACTCACCTTTCACCGACTGCTCGAGTTATCCATATGATATTAGAGTGTTTCAGATAATACATGAGAAAAATTTAATAGAATAAAAAATTACATTGATAAAAAAACTAAAATCTCATGAAACAAAAAATTCATCCATTATTTTTATTTAAAAATAATATTGACAAAATTGAAAATAACTTTTTTTTTCTGGAAAATTCGATAAAAAATTTAAGTTGAATTTATGTTGGAAAAATTATTTTTCTTGACAGGAAATTAATACATGTTTTTATTTAATTTTATTGTCAATAATATTGAAAAATTTGAGAAATAATTTTATTTGTCTTGAAAATTCAGTAGAAAATTCAAGTTTGATTAGTTGGATATCTTAAAAAAAATTTTATGTTTTTTAGACAATTTTCACGTCGATTTTATGGAAAAAAAAAATTTTGTGAAAATTTTTCCCAAGACAATTGCACATTATTTTATTTTTTTTTCTGGAACGAATGATAAAATTGACATATCCCAGCGCGATTAGTCTCGCTGGTGATCGTGTTGGCAGCCGCCAGAGCAATTATCGTATCGCTGGAATAAGCGAACGCGTGGATCGTTTATGGGAAAATCGTCAATAGTATTGCTAACCGGAAGTGCTTAGCCTCGATTTCGAGTACTGTCCACCGGAACGTAATACGCCTCTGTGTGCGATTAGGTTCGGTAAGATTTTATTTATGCGATTGCGATGCGAAAGAAGTCGAATATTGCGGAGGGTGCCGTTGTATATATGAATTACCCGAGGGGTGAACGTGGACAACTGGAAATTTGCGATTATTGAATATTGAGCACGTACAAGATATATATTACATTATGTAGTATGCATTTCCTTGAGGGTTTCTTACCCCAGTGATACAATATTTTATCGTGGCTGACACTGAAATAACTATCTGAAACATTAATTGCTGTGTCATGAGCAAACTCACGACGTTAACTGTTATAATATTCTTGGGATATTGTTCGGAGCTAGTCGACTGCAGTGTAATTGGCACATCCGTCACTCACACACTATTTGTCTGCCCATAAAATTAAATGAGTGTGATTATAATGTACTTGCGCGTGATTTCCGATATTTTTACATGATTAAATTTGTGGTAAAATATGTAATTCGATGTATTTTACACTAGAACTTATATTTTCTACCATGATTCATGTGTGAAAATTTTTTAAAATTTATTTCAAATGTTAAAAAGTGGGAAAAATGCCATATAAGTATAGTACCAACGTTAAAGAATGTTTTTCTTTGGGGAATTTATCATGAAAAACGGGATTTTTGACAATTTTTCTCAGAATCTTTTTTATAGAGAATTTTAAGAGCTATAAAAACGATTTCCTGCAAAATTTTGTCAAATCCCTCCAGTTTTGAGATATATGTAAAATAAAAAAAATTCAACAATATCATGATTTTTACAAGTGTGAAGATTATAGTAATTTTTATTTTTTAAATATCTCGAAAATTATTGAGGTTAGAAAATATTTGATAATAACTATTTTTATAGATTATTTCAAGAGTTATAAAATAGTAAAGAGTAAAAATTTTCGTAGACTAAGTTATTTTCAAGATATCGTTGAGCGAAAACGACCTAAAATTGCCATGAACTTGAAAATAATCTTCATCAGCAATAATACCCCATTGACGTCGCTAAAACCCGATTTTTAATAATAGTAGCGCGTCTCAAGAGAAGATAAAAGGAGCAATAAACGTCGTCATAGTCGAAAGAAGGGGTTGATCCGAGCTTTGTATCGTGAAAATCAGATTTCAAGCGCTGAAAGCTTTCGCTACTCATTCTCAAACGCAGTTTCATCGCTGCTGTCTGCCTATCTGAGTAATTTTCGATTGCCAAGGTGAAACGCAGATGAATAAGTAAGAAGATATGGTGCCTCAGGCTGTTGATACGCGCACTTTGTAGTTTGCCAGTGCTGCTGCAACGTCGTACCATCTTTTAGCGCAACCCTCCAACAGTCGCTGGGATTTCGCGAGCAATTACGTGATTAAGACGCTTCGGGCCGTGCTTCGGGTCTACTAAGTACGTACTTAGGACTGATCCACCCCGACGACGGCGACAAGGACACGAGAACAGTCTTGTAGTCCCTCTCGAGCCAGGCAATCTCGGTTTACCGGAAATTAACTAAATAATTCATCTGGCCGGATGTATGGACAACGATCCTCTCGTGTGCTCATTAACGCTAATCAAATTCCCACCGTTTGTTCCATGAGCGCCGATTGTTCTTCGTATACGGATGGATCTATTCAAGTAATTCACGTCTTTAAACACTAATATTTGTCTTTTACCGACTGTTTCCCATAAAAAAAATTATTTCATATATTTTTTTAGACCTAATACGGCGTTTTTATGTTGAGAAATTATTTATTTATTTGTTATTTGATGATAAACAATTCTAGAACATTGAGAAAAACATTAAAAGCAATGATATAAAAATAAATTGCGTGTCTAAAATCAAAAGAGCGCATGGCAAAAAAAAAAATCAGGCCTTCTTACTTGTTAATATCTTGATAATAATGCAAATTAGACAAATTTTGGTAG
Source organism: Macrocentrus cingulum (assembly GCA_002156465.1). Lineage (NCBI taxonomy): Eukaryota > Metazoa > Arthropoda > Insecta > Hymenoptera > Braconidae > Macrocentrus > Macrocentrus cingulum. The sequence continues at coordinate 86,267 of MVJL01005686.1, read as the reverse complement.
AGACTTTTTTTATAGTTGATAAAATTCTCTACAAAAATGATTTCTTAAGAAAAATCTCAATCTTCAATAGTTTTGAAGATACTACGATTTCAAACAGCACGAGAATTTTTTCTGTATGGTTTTTTGGTTTTAGAGACGCAAATTTTAGATTTTTGTGGGATAAAAGTGTTTTTGCATTGAGAAATGTATGTGTGCATGTGTGGAATTGGAGAAAAAAGAGCTTTGACGCCAATTTTGAGGCGTTGAAGGCACGAAAAAGTACTCGAGGGTCTATATGACGCGTGGCATGATGTGAACGAGGTCTCATTTGAATCCGAATGGAGACGATTTACGTGCAAGAGGCTGTCATTGAAATGGCAGAGATAGGAGACCAGAGAGTGAGAGAATGAGGAACAGAGGCAAAATCAGAGATGAGGCACACATTTATACAATATGGGTATTATGCACGTTTATGCATGTATGCTCTCTATGTGTCACGCGCAGATATTCTCGTTATATTGGTATTCGCGCAATTCTTTCGACTAGAAACTACTCAGTCTCGTCCTTAAACACTCTATACTGATTTTTTTATAGTTTGTGTAGGTGTATAAACTCTATGTATTTTGAGTTGTAGCACTCCATTGACTTCTATGACGAACAAATTCAAGAGAAAATTGATAAAACATTTTTTCTCACTCTTAAAAAAATTACTACGATCTTGGCAAATGTCTGACGGTTATTTTCAAATCATAAATAATATCTAAACTAGTGAAAAATAATTTATTAAAATTTATAAATCACATTGGAGGTTTTTAAAGAGTAATTCTACACTGCATAAGAGCTACTGACCTACTTTTTCGCGAATATCTTGGAAACTATAGCAGATAAAGGATTTTTTTACTCAATCTTATTTGTAGAACTTTTTTTCCTCTATAAAAAAGGTTTCTTACAAAAATTGAAATAACTCAATATTTTTTGAGATATTTTCGAAAAACGAAAAACAATGTGGCGTCCATTGGTATATTTGTTTTTTTTTTTTTTAAGTCTAGCTTTTGAAAGTATTGCTGGATGCAACAGGCAGCAGTAAAACAATAGTTTATTGCGAGCCAGAAATAAGAGAAAATTTTTTTTTTGCAATACAAAAATATTTTTTTCAAGCCTGCAGGGCTCTTTAGATCTACTTTTTGACTCTTGCATGGATAATTATCCTGTGCAAAGGTTTGGGAGATAGTATTCCACTGCAAAATGATGTGTTTCTCTCGCACTCGCGGCAAGGCGATCTGCTACATCCACACCAACTTGCACTCCATTAAAGTAATGAAGACGCGGCGATGAGTCTTTGCACGGGTGCAAAGGGTGTGCCTTGCGCGTACTTCTGTACTGCAGTTAAACTTGAAACAAGCCCTGTTTGTCTTCTCCCTCAGCGCAAAACATTTTATTGTTTCACTGTCTTCTCGTCTCGGTTATTAACCTCTCTCTTGCTTTTCTCTTTCGGGCCTGAATTACAGCCGTGACGAGGTGAGGAAAATTCATTCGCTCCTCCCAAATTCATTGGTCTTTATCCACTTTTTATTAGGTTTACTCAGCAAAATGCTAATTAGAAACATACAAATTTTTTTAAATAATATATCATCGCATTGTAATTTTTTTTTTTATTAGAGAAAATAGTATTTTACCTAAAAAAATTCAGAAAAGTAGTATTAAATTTGGTTTTTGTTTTCGCGAAGATTAGAATCAGTGAATTATATATGGTTATTATAATTATCAATTAAAAAAACAAATTAGAAGATTTTTTTTTCTCATGTTAAATTGTTATAAAGATGTTAAATTTTTTTTTTACAGATACTTAAGTGATTATATGTTATTAGATGCTTGAAATTCAATTGAGCACGACAGTATAATTATACCGAAATTGAATTTTTCCTCCCTCTAATATGTATTTATTTAATGATCCTCACCTGGTTGTCATCGAGTAATGTGAAATGTGATCCCACTTGATGGTGGTCGAGTGCAAGGGTATTTTCTATTTCGAAAAGTTGACTGTGTATATATGCATGCAATAATTCTTGTGGCACACGTCAGTTTCGAGTTGACGCACAAAATGTCAACCGATGGGACATTTATGCACTCTGCCTCACCATATGTCGCGCTATATTCTTTGGTCGCGTGCCTTTACGAGGGCTTTCGTGGGTATAATTATACGTACTTCAAACTAATGAACGTCCAATATTGGCCACTTTTGTCAATTTCTCGGGTATACGCACTCTGTGCACAATGTTCTAAACTCGTAAATCCCCATCGTACAAGTATATGTCTATTATTTCTAATAGTATTTCTAGTACAAACTCCCCACTAATTTCCAGTATCGAAAGTCATTTTTTGATTTACTATAAACAAAAATCGTATGATATAATCAATATAAAAACAGTTATTGAGCATTTTTAGCAGGATACCGTGACGATAAACATGGAAAATCTCGAAAAAAGTTGATAGAATTTTTTTATTTCCGAAATATCTCAAAAACTATAGAAATTATGAAATTTTTACTCTGATTCTTTTTTCAAGCTTATAAAATTCTCTATAAAAAAGTTGTTGTGTAAAAAATTCCCCTATTACCCGTTTTTAACTTATATTGAATTGAAAAACATTTTTTTTTTGGCGTATGATTGAAAAGTCATTTTTACATGGACTTTTATTTATATAAATATCTCGAAAGCAATCGACAAAAATTTTATTGAAAACTTTTTTATAGCCCTTGAAATTGCCTACAAAAAAGTTCCTAAGGACTTATTCCCCAACTGCAATACTTTTTGAGATAATTATAGTTGAAAAAAAAAATCATCTTCATACATAGTATAGGCGCATGCCCAGCGATTTTTTTGTTTCAGTGCGAAAAGAAAACAGCTTGTCGAGATGGCCTGAAGCGCACAGGGTAAAATCTCCTTCTAATTAATGGCCATGCTGCGCTTGACATGTTTGCTCTGACTCTCAACCCCTTGCCACTATACTCTCTTGCGCCATTCTCTCTTTTTTTCGTCTCGGAGGGTGATACAATTCCGCTTCGCTTGTGACTCTTTTTTTTTTTTGTTTATAATCACGGTCAAAAGCGACGGGCAAATAGTGCACCCAATTTTCCGGCGTCTAGTTTAGAGTTCTGATTAAACATTGGGGCTTAGTGGATGAGTTAAGATATCAAATTGCACTCAGAGCGTTAAAACTGTTTGGTGGTTGTTAGAAATTGATTGTTTGATTGAGAATTTATGGTTTTTAACTAGTAATATGTATTTTTGTATGAAAAAAAATTCTTAGGGAGGTTTTTTCACCTGAAATTTTGTGGTTGTAGTCGGATATTGTTTGGTATATATGATCTAATGCGTGTATAGTACAATATTGTGATTATTACGCCCCTTGTTGACACTTGGCTACATAATTACTGGAGTATTGTGGATTCGGATTTCATGTACATATGTATAGACCGTTTACCTTCCATCCTAAACAACTATCTAATCTCCCTGGAGGTGACTTGCTTCAATGTGTGTAATACCATCTTCTATCCGCGGTTGTCCCGCATTAATTATAAATATCTCTTTTGCATAATTAAATTTCATTAGCGGTACATTTCATTGTCCATGTTGAAACACAGTCGAAAAATTTAATATTTAATTATTAATTTGATAAAAAAATTATATTAGTTGAAATTTAATTTTTATGTTTTGGTAAAATATTGGGAAATATCAGAGTTTTCGTGTTTTTTTTTGGTTATTTGGTGATAACTAGTAAAACATGCGAGATAACTGAAAATGCTATCAGAGTTGAAAGATTGATAATTCAATTATCTACAAAAAATGTTAAACAAAATTTTCTGTATATTTCGTAATTTTCGAAATATTAAAGATTTTTTGAAAATTTTATTTTTCAAAATATCTCGAAAATGAGAGAAATTATTTAAAAAGTTTGTTCTACATTTTTTATAGGAAATTAAATTCTAAACAAATTAATATCAATAATATTTTTCGTTATCTAGCTTAGTTATCGAGTTATCGGTGAAAAACTGAAAATAGTAAGATTTTCAAAGGGATTTATACCTTCAAAAATTTCACAAAAAAAAATTTTTTTTTTTAAATTCAACTGAACGTTCCAAAATTCATTGTTTGAATATTTTTAATTAACTTTTTAGAGAAATTAGTTTTAATCAATTTTCAGAGTGGATATAGCGGTTTTTTATGTTTAAAAAAGTGTATAGGGTGGAAAAAAAATTCCAAGATGATACAATTCAGTGGAGTAAAGGTCGTATCGTAGGTTCATCCCTCAATTTTCCTCCCCTAGCACCTCCGCCGGACCCTCTCGTCACCCTTTCCGCCATCCCCGGGCAATATTGCCCGGTCAGATTGCGCCGGACAATGCAGCGCATTGAATTCGAGGGAGAACAAGGGACTCTCATGTGTCATTTAAGCTGAAATACCTCCGATGCGCCAAGTGATTTACAGCCCGTGAGTTTGCGACGACTTTTTTTTACATATATTACACGTCTAGGAATTTTTTTTTCGCACCCCTCTGCTGCCTTGCTCGCCCCAAGCGTTGTGGGCATCGTGTGGCGAATTTTTTTATCGTCTTAATGAAATTAATAATGGAAAAAAATTTGTTTTTTGCCCAATAAATTAATTAATAGGAAGTCTAGGAGGTTTGTAAAATCAATTAAATGAATTTTCACAATTATTTTTATGAAAAAAATTTTTTTTCTTCATTTTTCGATCAACTTGGGATTTTTTTTTTTTAATAGAAAATATTTTGATTACATTATGTATGTAATATCTAATTAAAAGTTGCTTTTGTTCGATATGAAAATGAGGAATTTTTTTTTACATCTGATATTATATTATTGTTAATTATTTTAATACAAAGAATAACAGAGATGTATATACGAATGGAGGAAAAAAAATCTGAACTGAGTATCCATATTCTTTTATGTGTGTTTCTATTGAGAGAATAATATTTGTTGTTTTTGTTTTACATATTTTTTTATTTCTCTCTTTTACTCGTCGAATTTCCACAAACGCGGAGGGAAGACTGAAGGACTCGGGTTTCATTTTACAATGAAGCAAGTAACGCGATCGCGAGTCGGTTAAAAATACACGAGGAATGCACATCAGGGAGAAGAGAGAAATGTGCCCAAGTTGCCATGGAGATGCTTGCCTTCAAGCTCTTTTGACGTATGCCATTGGATACACCAGAGATACGTGTGCGCGCCAACGGTGTGTATGTAGTACCAAAGCACACTGTAGAATCTCCAATGAAGTCATGATTAATGGATAATTCACCACGTGAAACTTGAAATTTGTGTTTTAACTGCAAGGAAATTATATGCTCTAACATTTACCCATCCCATTATTATGTCAACACTTGAGTCGATGAGTCACGAAAAAATTTTTTCAGTCAAAAATTCTCTCAAAAAGTTTTTTTCCCGTACCTAATATTTTTTTTTTCTAATTTAATATATCATTTAAACGATGTAATGATCAATATTTTTTTGACTATTTTTCCATTCTTAAAGAAAATTTTTTTAGTTATTTTTGATTAAACATTTCCTTATTTTTTTTTTTTTTGAAATAATAATGATTGGATGAATTTTTTAGCTGATATTTTTTAATGTGAATTGGATTTTTTTTGAAGATTTTAGAGATGAAAGATAAAAGTTTTTTGATTTTATTATTCTTATTAAATAGATATGATTTTCTTATTATTTTTTTCTGAGGGTTGTATATGTTTTTTGGGGATAGAAATATATACTCATCCCTTTGAGATGGTTCGGGGGTAAGTGGGGTGAGCGCGGTGGAATAGCCAGTGATAAATTTAAGACGGTTACTGCCTTTCGATGGTCTAATGCGGGGGAAGAGAATTGAGTGGCTCCGCGTCGACGATCTTCACGAGAAAAAAAAAATTCCTGGCACCGAGATGTGACTCTATATAGAGAAATAAAACAACCGCGTATATACATAGATATATATAAGGTCTCTACAGATATTTTTCAAAAACCAGAAGTTATATTCAATACATCGTGAAAATCCCTGAAATAAAAGAAAAATTTTTTTTTTTAATTAAAATATCTCGAGAAATATTAGAATTGTAAGAATTTTACACCATTTTGAAAGATAATTTTATGCTCTTTAAAAAAGATATTAACAAAAAATTCAATAAATCCCACCGTTTTCAAGATATTCTTGAATGAAAAATTTTTCACATTAGTGAAAATTTCAGCAGGTAGGACTTGTATATAAAAAAGGAGAATAAATGCTTTGGAAAGCAGTGGGTTGGTAAAACAGATTTTCTTGCGTCACAATAGCGAGGACAATAAAGCTCATTCCGTTTGGCGTTCGACGTCAGGCGAATAAATGAGTGAAATGGTTCTGACGTAGAGTAGTAGTGCGCGCACCATTCCATAATAATCCATTGTGTCCAGCGCCAATTAAACGATGCTGCCATGCGTATGGTCAGACCTAACCGGCCGTTCTCAACGCGGTCATGGGTCTCCGAAACTCACGGTATCACGAACCCAGCATTCGTGCTCCCTCGCGCCCCTAACGCACTCCTCATCGCAAGTAGTGTACACCGTACAGCTTCGTGGAACCCTCAATCGCTGATTGGGGCGCATCTGGACCGAGGTCTCTGGCAATTACCGCCACTGCTATATACGCTTTCGTCAATACAATACCTGTATATACCTATAATACGCCTACACACAACCGTTTCAAAACTTCAGGTGAATTTCGATGTAAATTTGATCTTGAAATAATTTTAGAAAATTCTACATATTTTTTAATTTATGAAATAATATGATTTACATTTTTTTCAATTTATCATATTTATTTCTATATAGGAATTGGGTAAACTTAATCATTAAATATAATGACAGTTTGTTGTGGGTTAGACAGAGAAACACGTGTGCAGCCACGTGTGCTAAACCCCTCTTTTTTCGCCTTTTCTATAATATATACATACATATTGTCTGCTGTATGTATTTTTTTATTCGGATTGTGTGTGTGAGTCGCGTTCTCTGACTCATCGTCACGAAAGCACACCTCTTCTTCCTGTTTTCTTCGTTTTTCACGTTGGGGTCGACCCCTCAGACGTCTCTTTTATTTTTATATCAGCGTCACGTGACCCGCATCGCTGTGGCGAATCCGTTAATAACTGCAGAATTTTTTTTTTCTCGTTTTTTCTGCAAAGTTATTCAACACTTGAGGTTCGTTAAAATAATTTGCATTATTCTAACACGGTTTATTATACAGTATATATATATTTTTTAATAAAATAAACTTTTTCATTAATTGAAAAATTTTTTTTCTTTATCTAGAATTTTATTTAGTCATTTTTCAAGGTTGGAAACTTTTCAAAAGCCTTTTGACACTTTTATTTTGTGATGTAAAAATGATTTTAGGTTTTTTTTTTTTTAAATTATGTATTTTTTGATGTGAAAATATTTTGATGATAATGATTTTTTGATCATAAAATAAGAAAAAAAAATTGTTCAAATTACGTAATTTAAGCGTAAGAATGTGGTATAGGATAAAAAAGTGGGGAATAAAATTTTTAATTGGAATTAATATATTCGCACCTGTTTGACGCAGATGGCGCAAGCGACAGACAGGGCAATCCCTGATGTGCAGCTCGCGATCACGCGTGGTAAGGTCAGTAACGTGGTTAGTGACCGCGTGACGTCATTCGCCGCAAGACAGTCGTCTTTGTTTTTACTCTGCTCGCGCTCTGTTGCGCCAAACGCGAGCAGTCGTTCGCGCGGATGGGGGAAGTGTAGTACTACGCGGCGCGTACTACACGCACGTGCGTTTAGCTCGCTCCGATCGCCACGAATAATATAATCATACTGTTTATATACATCAGCAGTCGGCAATCCAGGAAAAAAATCATTGTCTTCTGCGTGGGCGGGGACTGAAATGAACGGAAATATATCTGGAGGACGCCGGCTTGATTTTTTTTTCAGATAAACTCTATCTGAGGATGTACATTGGGGTGGGAAGAAATTATGTCAAAGAATATATTGAAATTAATTATTTAAAAAAACTTTTGGTTTTTTTTTTTGCTTTATTAGGAACTTTTGCTACAATTATTACGAAAAAAATCGATAAAACCAATAGTTTTAACATATTTTTAGAATATTTTCAATATAGTTTCGTAAAATTTCAAAATTCGATGTTCAATTACTATTTTTTGTTGTTTAAGTTATTATATACATATCGGAGGATTTGTTTAATTATAAAAAAAATTGGAATTTCATTTCTCTCGTGAAAATAAGGACTGAAAAAAATATTTTTATTTTCATCAAAGTGAATGTATTGACTTTTTTTTCGAGTGTTATTTTTTTTTTATGAATATTGAATGGAAAATTTTCTCACGAAAAAAATGTCGATAGTTTTGTGCAAAATTTATTGGATAAAATTTCATATTTTGTCTTTCTCTCGTCGGCGGGTTATTGGAAAAATCTCTCGATGCGAAAACGAAAAATACAAAGAGAACAATCGACTTGGCTATAGATGTAGATGACGGTCTTAGCAAAGTTGCCCAACTCGGCGAAGAATATATGTATGTATAGGTACAGAGGCGAATTGAATTTTCCACGTCTGACGTGTGCAAGATCAGTCGAGTGGATACAACTGCTATGGCAAAAATTTTCTTATCCAAATCGAGCAACTTTCAAGATTGAATTAAATTGAAGACACGAAAGTGTGAGGAAGGATATGAATAATGCGATATGGAGAGAGGAGGTGGACGATTGGAAAAATTCGACTATTCAATCAAAATTCAGATGCGATGGACAGTGAAACGGCTGTGCTGTAATAATGCTGGTATTGTTCAGCTTATCAAGCGAGGCTAATTGGACGCGAACAGCTGGGCTGATGTGGCGACGACGACAACACGGCGTGCTCTCGCTCGTCTTCCGACGCGACCCTACTCTCCGGCTCTTGTACACACTTTACATTGATAATATAATGCTATCTGGAACATAAAAGCCTTAATAGATTAATGGATTTCATGTCGAGGGCTTGCAAAAAATTATGAAACTAAATCAAGCTCTGTTGCAGAGCATTTATATGCTCGTGCATGTTATTGATTAAGTATTAATTAACATGCTTTCTAATGATAAAGTATAATTTATTTATCAATTATCAAAGGAAATATCGATTTACAAGTTACTGATCTGTTCAGATTGTCTTAATATCACTATGAATGATTTTACTCGAAGATATTTCAACAATCGTTAGATATAGGACATTTTTGAACATGACATTTTTTGTAGAAAATTTAACTAGCTTTCAAAAAGGTCTCTTGCAAATTTTTTCTAACTATCTTAGTTTACAAGATATTTGCGAAATTGAATGTTTAATTTTGAAAAAAAAATTTTTTTTGTCGGAAAAAAAAATTGTTGATGATGATTTTAAATTGGATTTTTGAATGATTAAGTGTAATTATAGTTTTAATCTGTTGTCAAAGGGTTTGTTGGCAATCCTGTCGGGTGAAACCAAAGCCCAGCATTGGAGCTCACTTTAACGCTCAGGTTTATCGACTTTGAAACTAGTTTCCGAGTGACGGCCAATCGCGAGCTAAACTCACAGTGCGCAGACATGTATCGTGTATATCTGAAGACAGGGGTTTAGAAGGGGTTGAAATGCTTGCATATAAAATCTCCCTCGCACCAGAGTCCTTTCGACAGCGTGAGATTAGTCGATAAAGCCCCGGGTCCAACGTGTCTGGTTGCTGTTGCTGCTCCACACGAAATGCTTCTGATATTGGGGGACAAAGTGTTCTACAGATTGGGGCGAAATGGACAAAAATGGACGGTCTTATGCCTGGATTTACTTGCTGTGCCAGCAAACAAGCTCGGCAAACTTGTCGATAGTGTCCAACACTTTTGAAACCGCGCCAGATACTGCTCGTTCTTTTTCTCTCACAAATATCTCGATAGTAATGCACTTTACTGAAATTTTACCCGAAATCTTTTTTAAAGTTCAGAAAATACTCTGCAAAAAAGATTCTATACAAAAATCTTATATTTCTACTATTTTTCAAGAAATTTCAAATAGAAAAAAAATGAAAAAATTTTTTTTTTCCAAATCTGTTTAGGTAGGTGCTTCTTTTTTCAATAATATCTCAAAAACAGTACATTTTATCGAAATTTTTCTTAAGACCATTTTTGTAGCTCTTTAAATTATCTATAAAAAAGGATTCATGGAAAAATTCTTTATTTTGATTTTTGTACGAGATATTTTGAAAAGAAAAATGACTGGTTGGTTTAAGTTTGTGTAGATGCAAGTTGCCAAGGAATAAAATATTATTTTTCATTTATTCAGTGAAAATTATGTATAATATTGATAAAAGAGTATAGTTCTGACTAGAATTATCATCGTTTCCAGTTCGTTGACTTCGATGACATGACATTCAACTGGCGTTGAGCGGCATTTCGGAGGTAGATCGACATTACTCGTCTAGATATTATCATTTTTTTCCTTTCCGCCGTCTTCTTGATACTTCCACTCGGCAATCTGAGTGCACTAGAAGCCGCGCCAGAAAGAGCCCATCATACACACGTCGTCAAGATAATGGTAATGATGATGCTCATGATAAATATTGTACTTTGCGTGTTATCGTTGCTTGACTGCCTTATAAATTGACATGTTTATAATAAAATATTGTATTTTCATTGTGAGCTGAAGGGTATAGACTTCTTCCACACGCTAACGATGATGATGATGATGATCAGCAGCTCGCGAGCTCCTCCCCCATTTGATCTCTCGGAAAACACTCGCTGTTCCCCTCTTCTTCATGCACTCATCTCTTATATACATTCGCTAAATGCCCATTGAGTCAATTACGCGGATAAAGTGACCATTGTGCAACGCATCAGCATTATTTTCTAACCCCGTTTACGCTATAGACTATAGTCGCACAGCTCATCATGTGCGCCAGATATGCATCACTTTCATTGTTCTTCATTTGTATCCATTTATTTGCTATTAAATTACTTTTTTTCAACTTTATAGAATTATTAGGATATTTTAAAAACTATTTTAATTTGATTTTCTTACTATTTTTGTGATTTTTCTGAGGATTTTCGTGATAACTCGGTAAATAAGGGAGATAACAAAAAATATTGTAAAAGGTAAATGATTTGTTATTTGTTTATCTACAAAAAGTGTTGAATAGATTTTTTTGTATTTTTTTTTTTATTTTTGAGATATTACTGATTTAAAAAAATTTTAATTTTTCAAAATATCTCGAGAATAATGCAAAATATTGAAAAAATTCATTCGATATTTTTTGTAGGAAATTAAATTTCCAATAATTTGATTTTTATAGTAATTTTTGTTATCTTGCTTAGTTATTAGTGGGAAACAAAAAAAAATGTATATTTCAACTTTGAGGGTTTTCTTTTGTTATTTTGAATTTGATTTAATAAAGAATAAAGTATGGGTGACTGAACCATATTTCTTGAGTAATCGATTGTACTCGCGGTAGTCCAACATCTCTCTCGAGTTACTTCCGCTCGATGGCTCGCTCGAGTGGTGCATAAATTGAGCGATAATCGCGATTTTTATTCCAGTGGATTTCCAGATACTTCAAGGGACTCAAGTAGGAGTCATTTGAATTAATTTCATTCAATTTTTATGTCAATATTTCAAACATTTTTTTATATAAATAAAATAGAAATATATACTGAATGCGTTGAATTAAGTGTTGATATGTGAGCAGGTATATGAGCAGTAGCTTTTTTTTCGTTTTTTCTATGACGAAATCGACGTGAATCGAGAATGCAGTGTGGTCCCACAACGCCCACTAATACTCGCACCCCCGGTGACCCTTGACAAGGGGTACTTATAACCTCCCACTCAACTCTGTGCACACCGGTCCATTATACGTTTTTGAAAATAAATTACCACGTGATGCTCGCGGCCGAGTAATAGCCGGGTTAACTTCACCGCGGACACGTGACCAGGCAACGATCGGTTTTCGCTCTCTTTCATTCTCTACTTTCGTTTCAAACACGCATGCATGTATACATGCATTATTGTACGTAATTTAAAGCACCCATTCATCCTTGATATCCTAGAATTTTTTTATACTTTTTTGTTTGCTTGACAATCACTGTAATCTGACAGTTCAATTATTTATTGGCTCGTGTTTTTTTTAGAGTAAAGGGGAGAATTAATGGGTAAATAGGATGAAATATTGAAAAGACAGGTTTTGAAATAAATTTCAATTTTTGTTTAAATATTTTGCCGCTTCAAAGTCAAATGGGCGTATAGATGAAAAAATTATTTCGCTCTTTTTAATCAAAATATCTTCAAAACTACTGAAGTTGGCATTTTTTTTCAAGAGACCTTTTTTATAGAGAATTTTACGAGTTACAAAAAAGATTCTAAACAAAATTTATGTATGTCGTATCCTTAACAAGATTTATCAATTTTTCAGCAAAAGAACTTTAAATTCAATCTATATAAAGCAAAAAAATTTATTTCAATTAAAAATGAATTTTTAATCCAAAATTTAGTTAATTTTTAATATATTTGCATTATTTATATAGATGTAGTAATTATTTTAAAGGTAAATGGTTACTAAAAAAATTTTTTTATCATTAAAAAAATTGAATTTTCCATTTCTTTGCATAATTTAAAATTTTCCACTGTAAACACTCGATTTTTTGTACTCCCCTCAGCTCGTTAACTTCCTTATCAATTCGCACGCAAGCTCACTCATCCGTGAGCCACGAAAAAAAAGAAAAAAAATTGTATCTCTCGAAAAAAAAAAAAAATTGGCGGTCAAGCGAGACTAATTATCCCCCTTGCCGGTAAATATTTAAATCGTTATAAGCATTTCAAAAGCCACGAATTATGGTAAAAAAAATCGTATATATCGTTTTGTGCAGTGCTGACATATATCACGCTAAAAAAATACCACGCGGTGGTAACATGCAATGGCGCACGCACGCTCATCATCAGCTAAGTGCTGATATATTATAAAAGTCAAATTATTAAGCATAAAATATTCTAGATTTTACAGCGACGATTAAACCCAATTAAATTGTAGTTGAGCTTTGCAGATTTTATCGTTTTAATTCTCAAGTAGGGTATACGCATTAAGAGATACACACATACACACTTGCGTTCGGGCAGAATATTTAATTTGGGCGCAAAAGTCAGGCAAATAATTCCGGCCTCGTTACACGGCGACAGATTCGAGCACTAGTGCGCGATATGGTTCGCAGAGGGTTAATTTAACATTGCAAGATAAGCTTGCAGGTATCCGCCTCTCTGACCATCCCACATTGACCCCTTGATATACCTAATGTGTCGTTGGTTCTAACCAACCTATGTGAGCATTAGTGTGGCACGGCAACTTTGAAAATTATTCTACTCTGTATCTCTCTGATATGATAATGTGCCTTTACTAATGAAATTTTCCAGCTTCTGACTTCATTAATAAATTTTCAAAATTTAAATGAATTTTTTATAATTGTTTTCTATTTTCGTTATATTCGACAATTATATGCTTTAACACGATGCCAGGGGGATATTAAATTTTATAGGTGTTTTTTATACCCTAAAGTAACTGTTAAAAAAAAAATAGCAATGCAAAACATTTGTGGAATTTAGAGTTTTTATACGTGCGTCTGGATGATTTTTTAAACACGTTAAAATGCAGGTTTTTTTCATATCAACTCAGACTGGGGTGAAAATAAGGTTCAGAGGGTTGATATATGAAATTTTTTTATTAGAGGAATTGAAATGGAGAGTATTATGTGTAAGAAATAAAATTCTAGCGATTGTGTTATTTTTTCCAAGAAGATATGAGACTGAATAAAACAAATGGCTTTGTCTTCACGATCGCGTGTGTCAGTTCAGTCGTTATTATAGCTTAGGGCCATGTAATGACATCAGCTTTACCGTCTTTTATATCATTGAAAGAGGATGATAGAGGAAGAATCCACTGACCTCGTATGCACGCGAGGGTAATTTGATCGAGTTCAACAAGCGAAAATAATGAGACAAAAGTCCACCTGATGTCAGAGGGATGGTTTTCGCAGGAAAACCGAGTCCCGACGGGGGTTAAATCGTTTTTCGATTCACTTTCGGCGGTTTTTCGGCTTAACCGACACCACATTCGCCTAATTACCTATTCATTTCCGCAGACAAACATCGATTTTCAACTACAGGAATATTAAAAAAAATTATTGCTCAGGTTTTTTAGTTGACACTGATGTGGATTAGTTGTGATTTTCAAACGCCACCGTTAAAATGATTTCTGCCGCTCGGCGCACTGGATTTCCGGGGGATTGTCGCGCCAGATCGAGTGATAGCACGCGGTCATCGACAGTCTCGCTGCACACGCATTATTGTGCTCTGTATACGCGCGGTTATATAGATGGATCGCGGAAATGGGTGGAGCCCATTCGTCCATCGCTCGCCCGCTACTAATCTGCGGTCCAGTCGTAAAGCGTTTAATTCCGTTTTGTGATAAACCGCGTCGCCGTTTACTGCCTGGTCACCCGATGATTTCGCGAGATCATAATTAATAGATATATTATAGATGTATCATGCAGGGAATTTGAAAGATATTTTCACAGGTTTTCCCCCCAAAATTATATTTACTGCTAATTGTGACCATTAATTCGATTTTAATTCATGCATTAGGATGATTAGATATTTTAATCGCGTGTTTTACTTCGGATATCTCAATAATTACTGGGTTTAAAAAAATTTTAAATCCGACCATTTTTATACAGAATTTTATTACCTACAAAAAATGTCTCATGAGAACATTTCATCAGCCTCATCGTTTTTGAAATATTTTCATATTGAAAAAAGTTCTATAAGGAACCGCAAAATAATTTAAGTAACTATAAAAAAATTCTGCTACCGTATATTCGACTATCCACAGCGTGTAGATAGGTCCTACAATCATTTTTAATCATTTATTTACATAATTGAAAAATTATCAAAATTCCACGCGGGTAGAACACCCCTAAAACATAGAAAATCAATTAAAATCGTTATAAAAATATTCTGCCTTCGTATTTGACTGTCCATGGCGTGTGGATAGGTCCTCCGATCATTTTCAAGTATTTACTGACATAATTAATAAATAATTAAATTTCCACGCGGGTGGAACACCCCTAAAAACTAGAGAATCAATTAAAATCGTTGAAAAAATATTCTGCCTTCGTATTTGACTGTCCACAGCGTGTGGATAGGTGCTTCAATCATTTTTAATCATTTATTTACATATCAATTAAAATCGTTGAAAAAATATTCTGCCTTCGTATTTGACTGTCCACAGCGTGTGGATAGGTGCTTCAATCATTTTTAATCATTTATTTACATAATTGAAAAATTATCAAAATTCCACGCGGGTGGAACACCCCTAAAACATAGAAAATCAATTAAAATCGTTAAAAAAATATTCTGCCTTCGTATTTGACTGTCCACGGCATGTGGATAGGTCCTCCGATCATTTTCAAGTATTTACTGACATAATTAATAAATAATTAAATTTCCACGCGGGTGGAACACCCCTAAAAAATAGAAAATCAATTGAAATCACTATAAAAAATATCTGCCACCGGATTCGTCGTTCTACAGCGTGTAGAAAGGCCCTTCAATCATTTCTAAGTTTTTATTTAGAAAATTAAAAAATCATCAATATCCAGGCGGGTGGATCACCCCTATATGCATGTTTTGTTTTTTTGTTTTTTTGTTTTTTTTTTCGATGAAATGTGAGAGACTTTTTTCATGAAATCTCGAAAACTATGTGGTTCTTGAAAATTTTTGATAAAACCTTTTTTGTAGATGATAGAATTGATTACAAAAAATGTTATCTAACCTATTTGGATGTCTCCGTTGGTTATTGCGATATTCGGCTGATTTTGTTGATGGTTCGATAAGAGAATTGCTTTGAGATTTTTTTGAGTGGTACTTTTTTGCAGTGAAATTGGTGATTTACGTGCTATTTTGCTAAAGGATACGGGATTTAATGTACATTGCGTGGGGCACATCTATCAATTTAATTGGGCAATGTTAATTCCTGCGACGATGGCCTATAAACCGGGCAACTGCTAACGAGAGTTTTGCCGGGTGTGCTCTATACATATCTACAGCACGGACATGTCATTGCATATATATTGCTTGTGTGCAAGAGAGAAAAGCCCTGGCTACTGTTAATCAGTTTAGAGTTTATGTCCCGCCATAAAGCCGCGGGCCACCGTCTAGTTGTCATTAATAAAACCCACCGTTGATAACTGGAAAAGTCGCAAGATACCAAATGCTGCTCGATTCTCGTTGTATGTCCGAGATTTTTTTTTTATATATTCTTATATAAAACTGCCATATCTTGAATTCACGTTGAAAGAAATTTCTTATCCATTCACAATATCTTCAAAAATATTTGAAAACAAAATTCTAATATAAAAATTTCTAAAAAATTTTTTAGAAACGCTCATATCTCCTTAAATACTGAAAATAAAAAAAAATTCTTTAAATTTTTTTTGTAGATAATTTTAACAGCTATAAAAACGTTTTCTTGTAAAATTTCGATATCCCGATCAGTTTTTGAGATATTTCGAAAAAAAAATTTTTTTTCAGTTGAAGTTTTTTTTATGGTCCTTGAATTTTTTTCATTTTGATGATTTTTCAAAAAAAAATTATCTATATTTTCTTGTAGATAATTTCAATAATTATTAAATAAATTGGAAAATTTTTTGTCTCAACGTTTTATAAATTTGGTTTTTATTAACGGATAAATTTAAAATTTTCATTCGGTGATTGATTGAATAAAAATAATAGATAATTGTTAAAAATATAAAAATATAAATTTATGATAAGATTAGAATGGAAGAATGTTGATAAAACAATATGGAGTTGATCGATGGATTAAAAAGTGCGGTCGTTATGGTGGTAAAGCTGAAAAAAATGGCATCCTCGATATATATCGTTGGATGACGGATACTAGAGGGCTTTATCACACTGGCCCCCGATGGATTATGGTCATTCCACGCGGCATTGAGTGCAGTGTGCAGTAGAGAAAGAGAGTAAATCGGTTGATCGTGGAAATGTCGCTTGGCCTGAAGCGATGCGGGGATTAAATACGTTTCCCCGGTGTATATAGGTATATGCAGGACGAATTCGTGTGGTTTTGAACTCTGTAGGGCCTGTAAAGGCACCGGATGAATATTTTCATTGCATATATGGGTTACACATACGCGAGGGAAAGGGCGCGCAGGGATTGACTGATGCATTTCTAGTTTTAACGATGATCCTGGCAATAACTCGAGGCTTAACTGGGTTGTCGTGAGTTGCGGCCATTTTCCCAAATCACGTTATATGTCCCCAGTAATTAACTAATGTTCTTCCGCTCTCGGGAAATTATTCTTGACCGCTGGAAAATCATCAGCCATATCACGTGGCACTGATCCCAAAGAAACATCTTTTATTTACCATCAAAAATCTCCTATACCAGAAAAGAAAAATTTTTAATCCTTAATTCCTCTAGTTTAAGCTTTTCAAAATTTTTTCCGTTAATTGTTGAGTGAAGAAAAAATTTGAAAAAAAAAAGTTTTTCATTTTAATGGACACTTAAAAGTATAAAAAAATTCTTAGTGCTTGAGAAAAATTTTTTTTTTCATAGACAAAATGAATTTATTGAGGGAATATAATTTTTTTTTTTATAAATTGTATGGATACGCTTTTATTCAATTAAAATACCGATCACGTAATTTTTCTGACCCTTGGTGGAAAAAAAGTATGTGCAATTACATGACCATAAAAATCCATAAAATAAAAAATTAGCCACATGACGACAGGCAACCACGTGTGCCTTATTTACTGAATGCCATTGACAATATGGCACAAAATGCATGTAAATATATACATCCGTGTAAATTTAATGTACGAGTGCAGCTCAGATAGGATCATTGGTCGCGCGCGAGGGTGGCCCGCGTGTTGCACGCATGTTACAGCACCGCATAAACAGGTTACGCCCTGGTGAAGGTGCTCACGCACTGACCTTCATCAATGTATGGATGCACCGAGTAAGCCAAGAAAGCCCGCGTGCACTCACGGAAATTAGCGTGTTTCAATTAGCACCCCAAGACTCGGCTATGTATCAAATGACCTGTGGATGATTGTCATCAACGCCACGCCTGTGTCGGATGATTTTTTGCAATTATTTCCGTGTACTTAGCGATGATAAATGGCTAAAATGATCTCGCTGTGTCGTTGTGAGGGGAGAAAAAAAATTAAAATTCATTTAACTGAACTAAGAGCCATTTAATCATGGAAACTAATTTTTAATTAGAAAATTGGAAAGGTCAAGTCTTGGAAAAAAAATGTTTTTGTTGAATTTAAGTGAATAAAATCCGAGAGATAAATTTTTCACGTGTGGAAAAATGTATAAAAATGAATTAAAAGTTATTTATATTTATAAAGGATGGTTAAAAATATTTAACGGGATGTATTGTTAATAAATTAGAAAGATTATTGAGTCATCGAGGTCAGGAATTAATTTCAGTGAAATTTCGTATAGGGACTGGGTATCATGTATTGTTGATGTGGATTCGAATACACTTGTGGGTGGTCTGATGATTTTTGATCCTATGTCTAGCACTGCTGATGAATAATAAATAAATAAATGATTGCTAGTCACGTTTCGCTTCGATTTCTCAGCGAAATTATTGTGCCATTGCGAGTTTTTCTAGATCGCGTGTCATTTGGCGGCTACTGTGCGTGTGTTTCCGGTTGATGACATGGTTTTATCATCTAATTTTATATTTTGTGCAACTTGCAATTTTATATAGATAATACACTTGCTATTTATCTTTTTTTTATATTTATTATATATATAAAAAATTTTTTCCTATTTTTATGTTTTTTTTTTTTTTTGTAGAAGGCAAGACTAACTTGAAAAGCATGGACAGGGGTGTTTTTTTTTTTTAAATTCAAGTCGAATTTTTAAACGTATTTCAATACGTTTAAAAGGCATTTTCTAAATTGTCGATAATGATTTTTTCATTTAAGATGATTCGGGAAATAATGGGGCAATGAAATGTGCCAATTAACTTTGATTACAGTCAACAGCAAAAAAAAAAAAAACAGAGAAAATCAATCGGAGCTTTTCTTCGTATTTCACTCTTTATATATCTCGAGAGGGGAAAGTAATTGGAATCTCACAGAGTCACATACATATACTAGTGCTCGGCTATTCTTCGTGACCGAGCTTTTTCTCATTGGCGCCATCGATAAATCGTTGAAACTGACCGCGCGAATACCTCAGTGTGAAAGGGAAACTGCGAATTTAGTGGGACACATTGGTGCTAGTGAAATTAAGAAAATTCTTTTGTATCATCTCGAGAGTGAAGGGCGACGAGAGAGTAAAAGACATAAAAAAGAAAATCCCATCAACGAATACTTGGACTACGTATATTAATTAACTCGAGGGCGCATGCAGTCATTCACGTATATACTCTTTTATTTCCAGTGAATTCAGGAGACATTTTTATTGGCTCGCAATAATAAATCTTAGTGCGACAATTCTCGCCAGATGCGATCGGCATTGAATTTGTGTATATATACATGAGAGCCTAAAAAAATTTAATTACTTGATTGAGAGAGCATAGCATAGTGTGTGTGTGTGTGTGTGAGCGATTGATTGGAGCAATCACGCTGAGTGAGCGCGAAGAATCTTTCAAGTTTTAGTTTCGCTATTTTTCACTCTCTGGAATATCATTCAGATGTGTATTAGCGTAACAGCTCTCGCACGGATTTTCGAAGCTCTCGCGCGCGAATAACCCGCACCGTCGCGAGGCGTTTCAAATTAAGCGACGACTTGGGTCTATACCACCTGCGGCTGTACTCTCCGATGAAGGTATATTGTGTGCACCGCTGGATAAAAGATATGCTGCAGGTCTTGATGAATGAGCGCTATTTCAATGAGTCGGGACGGTAAGAAATTAAGTCACCTTACCCACCACCACCTTTCTAATTAATTACTTGGTCCGTATCAACCTA
Source organism: Macrocentrus cingulum (assembly GCA_002156465.1). Taxonomy (NCBI): domain Eukaryota; kingdom Metazoa; phylum Arthropoda; class Insecta; order Hymenoptera; family Braconidae; genus Macrocentrus; species Macrocentrus cingulum. The sequence goes on along the minus strand of MVJL01005686.1, from coordinate 66,222 downwards.
AACTTCCAGTTGATAAAATTTCTTTTCCTAGAGTCCCTAAGTCTGGAAAAAAATCTTGAAAAATAAAATCTCGCTGATGTAAATCCAGGTATTATTAAATACCTGACAAATTTACGACTTTTATTCTTCAAATTACGTTGAAAAAGGATGTTTAAAGTATTTAGTAAGCTTTTTCTATACGTGATTCTGAGGTATAACATTTATTAGAGTGATTTCTAGTCGCATTTCTTCTTCTCGCTTATTTTTCCGCTGCTAGATACGATTAGATCGACACTGTAGCTATCCAGCGAGGTTCTCCAGACTATTCTCCATGTAGTAGAGCAGCGCCACATCCTGGGTAAGGCCCCAGAAGTCCGGAGAAAAATCTTAAAAAATAAAATTTCGCTGTAAATTCAGGAATTTTTAGATATATTCTTTAAATTGAGTCATAAAAGGATGAGTAAAATATTTAGTGAGCTATTCTACCGTGATTATAGATGATATGTAAATGGATCGAAGGATTTCCCACAATCTAGGGTCTATAAATAAGAAATCAGCAGAGAAAAGCCGTGGATAATGATGGGCTTATATACTGGCGCTATTCAGCGTCATCAACCTGCCGTTTTGCGGTTGCCATTGTGATTTGTAATGGAAGCCAGCCCTTTTGGCATCCTGTTCATTGTCGCATTGCGGAACATCACACACTTGGATTCTCCAGCGGAAGTTCGTAAGTGCGTTACTCTAACGACGTGCAATATTGCGTTCCAACTGCGATGCGTACGTCAGAGCGGGAGGGTGAGTTCAGTGAGTTACGTTGCGATGAATGTCCGCGGTATAGAACTCTCATTAACGTCCTGGACAATATGCGTTCCAGTGGACCTCGAAAAAGCGTGTTAACTCGATAATACGCCGTACAATGATTCAATGCACGACACCCTCTTGTATTTTTCCAATTATCTTGAAAACCACCGAATTTACGACATTTTTTATTACTATTTTTTTTGTAGAAAATTTCAAGCCCTTTAAAAAAGGTATTTTACAAAAATTCCGTAAATTTCGTAGTTTTTAACTTATTTGCAATAAAAAAAAAAATTAAATCAACTTAGTGCAGGAAATAGGAAAAAAATTTTTTTTATAATGTTAATATCTTGAAAATAAGTAAAGTTACAAAGTTTTTGTATAGAATCTTTTTAATAGAAAATTTTGTGTTTTTTAAAAAAGATCTTATGCAAAAATTTAAGAAACTTCTTAGTTTTCGAGATATTTGCTGAGCAAAAAAATTTTTTTTGACATTTTATCGCTCATTTGGAAATATTTAGTTTGGAATCTTGTTTTTTTTTTTTCTTATTATAAAAAAATCTTTTCAATTAAAAACTTATAATAAAAACATTGCATGCAGGTGTATAAATGGACTTTGACAGGATGATGATTCACATTTAATTATATATCAATCGGCGAACAAAGCAGGCACTTTTATGGTCGAGTTACCTCCGTCGTCACTCAACGACTTTGTGAATATCTGTTATTGTGAGCGATAAAAAGCCGGGAAAACGGCAACTCGGTGAATCGGAAGCGGCGAAAGGAAGCGTCCCACCTTACATACACCTCCTCAGGTGCGGATTCAATGAGTAAATGGCGTTGGAAAAGGCAAAAGAACGAGCACTTTCACGCACTTTTAAACACTGCCACACAATTCGTGCGCAAAATGTTAGGGTGAGCACGACAGATGACGCGGTGTTTTCTCACGTGTGACGCGTTACGATCGCAATGATATAATATTAGAAATTGAAGTATTATTCGTCTGACCTAATTTCCTAACCTTCACGTTTCACAAAACACGATTCCACCCTCTTTAAATCGCTCCAATTCATCCGTTTGTCTCAAAAAATTTTATTTTTCACAAATATTTCGAAAAATACTGATTTTACAGATTTTTTGTATAGTACCTTTTTTAAAGAACATAAAATTATCTAGAAAAAATATCTTATAAGATTTTTCCGTAACTTGCGTTGTTTCAATGATATTTAGAAAGGCAAAATTTTTTTTTTCCGATTTGGACATTTGAATAATCTATTGGACAATCAAACGGTCAGTCAATGGCCGGAAGGCGTTATAAGAGGGTGCAGTTAAGCTGAAATTTGAGACATGGGCAAACTGGGCAGTTAGCTCGCAAGCACTACTAGATTATCAAGCAACAGAGACGCATCATCGTTGCCCGGGGCCTGGAAATACATGAGCGGCCGTTTTCGAGGGAGGCCCAGTCGGCTTTGGACGTCGCAGGGATTCCCCAGGGTGCAACTATGCCTTTGGCTTTGATGTTGCGCCCGTTCTATCATTGGTAATAGGCGAAGCTAACACAAACGCCTACGCTTTGCGCTTGTTGCCATCAGTAGCATCGCGCGTCACGTCTCTCTCTCTCTCTCTTTGCCCGGCCACTTTGCCAGCCTGTCTGTCTGTCTGCGTCCAGCTCAGAGACATATTCGTAGATCGACATATCGCCAAATGCAATTACTGAGCGGGATTACCCGTCATCCCCTGCGACATGGGAGAATCGCAGCCGTTCCTCGCACCAAGGATCTAGCTTCGTGCCATTTCACCAATGCATATTGATATTTAGATGATGTGCTTGTGAATTTAATAGGTTGCGATCACTGCTCAACTACTATAACAAAATATTTTCTTCAATTTTTTATTTATTTACCAACGAATCATCGTCTCAAGTTCATATTGAATTTGTTAATTTCCGTATAAATTTCTTGAAAACTCGGTTGTTCAATGTTTTGTTGTGCTTTTAAGATATTTTTGATGATGAAAAATCAATGGAAATGTTGATAAAACCTTTGTATTTCTCATGAATTCATCTGAAAAAATTGAATATCAATATTTTTCGAGTTCTAGAAATTTTTATCGACCTCCTGATGCATTTTCCAGGGCATCTTGGTAAATATTTTTATAGAATATAGTCTGGAAAAGTCAGTAGCATAGATTTAACTGCTGGATATCTTCGAATTTCATTGCAAAAAATTAGAAATGGGAAGAAATTGATGTTTGAATTTTTTTTTTCAACTGGAAAAAATTTCCTTTTTCGGTGATTGGTGGATTTGTCGATATGCTGGACCCTTCATCACTGTTATAATTGGTGATTTACGACATCGACATTCTCCAGAACATCGCAGGAGAGGCTATCGAGATACAGCATGGACGACGCTGTGATTTGTGGACGTCAATACTAGGGTCTATGCGTGACGTATCTCACCGATCATAATTACATCCCGTTACTGGAAATCCTCCTCTGTCGGCCGCTACCCCGGTGTCTCTTAGTCCTGTTGGACTCTCGAGGGATCTGCAAGCCTGCAAGCTTCGTGCTGCCACTTTGGATCGCCAGAAGCGCCATATATCTTCACCACTGTGCTGATTTACTGTCTCAAATGGTCACGTACGCCGATGATCACTCAATTGCGTCTACGCAAAAGGCCTCTAGAATTTTCCGTTGCTTCTCTGCACACATGCAGGCAGTCTAAAATTTATTTTTACACACTCGGAATTTTTTTCAACTTGCTGCATTGTTGGTCGTCGCTGTAAATCAAGGCTCCGAGGTGCGAATGCCCTACTACTCGGTTGATGGGCCTAGGAACCAGGCTATTAGTATATAAATTCGGTTATAATGTAGGTATAAGGTTGAGAACGGGTATAAACACCTAGTAAATCATTGTCGACCCTCTTCAGATAGGGTCAGATGCGTTGAAAGGATTAGGGATCTCATCTTTGTGAACTATCTAATAATCTTTTGAGTTGATCATAATATTTGCAATTTTGAAGCATGCCCAGTTGCTTTAATGCTCCTTATTATCATCTATGATTAACGTCGTAGAGGAAAAAAATTTTTCAACCCGTTAATTTGATTTAAAATCACTCTATACAATTTTTTATCGTTGCAAAATATTTTTTTTTATTAAACCAATTACAATTGAGGCAATTTTTTAATTTAGAAATAATGTAAATACATTTTTAAATAATTTTCGAAAAATTTTAAGGTAATTTAATGATGATAAATAATTTTTAAATTATCTTCAAGCTTAATTTTTTGGATATTTCTGGGATAAAATTTTTTTTTGAGAAAGAATATATTTTATTTCTTTGAATATGTAATTTATTTTTGTGAAAATTTGTGGGTTATGGATTTGATATATAATTGCAAGTGTAAAAAATAGAGTACAAAATAATTCCCAAGCAGTCATGAATGGCAATTTGTTAGAGATGACGCGAAAAAAGGGGTTTCAACTGGACAGTGACGAGACGCGAGTGAACAAACGCGCGTTGGGTCCGGCAGAGTGATGCACGCAGTAGATCGATTACACTGGGCGACTCGCCTGTGAGCTTCTGGACACGTTGGAGAGGGGTTGGAGGTCCAGGATCGTCGAATTAATCCGCCATTAATTCAATCCCCGCTGCTCACCCGAGCGAAAGGTGCCAGAGTGTGTAAACTTGCGTTGAACAAGATAGAAGTGAGCGCTGAAGTTTGGACGCTTTATAAATGACCGCTCGGCAAGGATACTCAGAGATCTGTACACTTCCCCTCCGCACTCATGCTGGATATACATTTCTCCGGGCCTCATAATGCCGCTCATGTATGCATATACCGCTTGGTGATTAATGCCGCAGGGGTCTCGAATCGCTGTGCGATTTATCAAATTAAGGGCTTGGTCACTGGCAGATAAAACTCGTGGAAAAATTTGTACCATTCACTCCATCTTCCCAAGATACTTGCATTATGATTGACAAGCTTTAAAAAATTGCACTTGAAACCATTTTTACACCCTTTCTAATTTTTCAAAACATCTAACATTTTTAATATTGTGAATAACTTGAAAAGCGTTAGACTGGTCGAAATTTTTCATCAGTTCTTTTTTGTAGATTAAAAAATTATCTATAAAAAAGGTTCTTTGTAAAAATCGTCCAACTTGAATTTTTTTTGAGATATTTGTCAAATAATGAGATTAAAATTTTTATTCTTAGAAACAACATGCATTATTTTGCTCTTGTATAATTTGAAATAACTCGAAAACGGTTAGAGTTAGAATGTTTTTTAATTGAATCTTTTCGATAGGAAATTTTATTAGCTATAAGAAAGATTCTTTTAAAAAATTTTATATCTCTCGTTGTTTTCGAGATATTTTTGGAAATAGATCTAAGAGTCCAGTTCACGTGAGTGCCACATGGGCGTGAGAGAAGTGACATTTAAAAATTGACTTGTGCGCTTGTTTCAAAACTGGACAAGCGGAAAAAAAAATTCGAGAGGGTTAAAGATGCTAATTCGTATAGCCAAGTCCAGCACATACGTGACGTTCCATCTTCTCAAGGTCTTTTTGTCAGATTCTGTCCTTTGTGTCGACGAGATGTCGCAGTCGAAATGAATCTTCAACGTTCAAATGTTGAATAAATTCGACTACAACCGATTTACTTTAAAATATGCACAGCTTACTGTCTGCACTAGACAAAAAAAATTCTTTCTCGTGTCCTATACCGTAATATATAGATGATGCATAATTCTGTATATCTTGGGAGGATCATCAGAGATAATGATGCACCGTTGGAATCAGGTTTGGCCACGATCAGTTAAGTATTCACGCTACGCTGAGTTCGCACCTCGCGTTCCATGTGAAGCAACAAGAACAAGAGAGAGATGGGTCGCGCGCGCACTCATCGCACATGCTAAACGTCTCATAAAATGACACCTTGAGCTCTTTTTAGATTTTTCCAGGTGGAAAAAATTTTTTTCAATCTTTCCAACAACGAAAAAAAAATTTCCCCACCTTCTTATACCGAAAAAAAATAATTTTCAATATAGACAAACTTTTTTCTTGTATTGAAACAAGAAAATATTGAAATATTTAATTAAAAAACAATTTTTTAAATATCAATTTGCATTTATATTTTTATTTTAGTGATGGGAAAAAATTGTTTCTTATATTTAATTTGATATTTCATGTTTAAAGTGTATTTTTAGGTTTAAAAATTAAAAAAAAAATCATATTTGAGGGTAAAAAGAGAAATTTTTAATTGAGTGATTTTGAATGATGATTGCAGAGCGACCTCTCGAGCTTGACGCGCGCTCAGGGGCAGAGAGAGATCAGAGGTACAAAGACCCTGAAGGTGGCACATGTGTCTCGCGTCTCAACGAGCAAGATATGGCAGACTATATTCGCAAACACGCAAATTTCAAAAGGCCCTCGACTATCTGATGTCCCGGCATAAACGCGCGCGAGAGGTGCGGCCCTTTGACGACGACGTATGCAAATATAGATCGGCCATGATAAATTGCTCTTGTCAAGACACCCGGCATTTCGCACGAGCCCATTGAAACCCGTTTCCATCATGAAAACGGGATTTCGCATATAATTTTGTCGACGGTTGGCCGAGTCTCAGGCTCGTGTGCACATCACACACGTGACAAAGACAAAATTGAAATGAGGGTTCTCCTCAATTTCCAGATTAAAAACAGTATTTTACCTCGGGTATAAATATAGTTTTAAAAATTACTGCGGCAATTTTTATTGATGAAATTAGGGGCAGGGGAGACCGTAAACTCGCAAATCTCATCAAAGTCAACACTCGTATAGCCAAGCAAGTTGTGCTGTGTATGGAGACTGCTATATAATACATCAGCTGCTCTATCTCTCGTGAGACGCGACTAGAATCTCGTATGCGCTTTGTGCCGCCACTAAAGCGTCGCGACGCCGAATTAGTGGGGCTCCTTTGCATCGCCATAGCGTCTTCGCAGGAGCCATTATCGTTATTAGTTCGTTACCGCAATAATTAGCTGCCGAGTCTCGACTATCGTCGTCTTCGACGCTCTCAATTGCCGAGTTTGCCACCGCTGTGGCTCCCTGTCAGATTAGAGATACATTTTCTGTCATCAACAATATGTTTTTCATGTTTGCGAAAACGTGAGACGGATGCTCTTCGTATAGGATATCATTTTATTTTCAGAATATCTTGATAAATATTAGAGTTGCGAAATTTTTGGTTTGAATCTTTTTTATAGAGAATTTAATAAACTATAAAAAAGGTTCTATGTCAAAAATATCTGAGGCTTGTAGTTTTTGAGATATTTTTGAAAAAAAAAAGATGTATACCACAAAGCAATGTATACATGCTGCTGAAATATTATGTTTTTGTAAATTAATAGATAATAATACGTTTTTTTTAGTATTTTGTAGCATCTCGAATGAGTTTTAGCATGTTTAGTTGCAATGTAAAAAAAAATTTTTTTTGCTAAATTTTCAAAGGGCGTACCCCTTGTAAATCTCGTGATATTTGTGATTTGTTCAGTTTTTTTGTGATAAGTCGTGAAATAAATGAGATAGCGAAAAATATTAAGAAAGTTCATTTTTTAGGGATCAAATTTGCTACAAAAAACGTTGAATAAACTTTTTTGTATCTCTCGCAGTTTTTGAGATATAACCCGTTTTTGAAAATTCTTATTTTTCAAAATATCTCGAAAACGCGGCAAAATATCAAAAAATTTTACGCCACATTTTTTGTAGATAATTAATTTTCCAATCATTTAACTTTTATAACATTTTTCGTTATCACACGTTGTTATCGAGTTATCAGGAAAAAACCGAAAAAAATCACGAAAACTCCAAAATTCTTAAGAGAAAATAACCTTATTTGAAAATTCGATTGAAAAAATTGTTTTTTCTCAATAAAACGTGATAATAGTTATTCTGAAAACTAATCTAACTTGAAAATGATTTTTTTAATTGATTTTTGAATTAGGCCTTAAAAAAAAAAAAATTTACTAAAAAATTTTATTTTTGAAATTATCTCCAAAACTATAGCGATTATCAAAATTTACTATAATACAATTTTTTTAGTACATTAAATTTCCTACAAAAAAACTTGAATGACAAAAATCCGTACGACCCGTTGGTAATGAGATAATTGCAAAAGAACATTTTTTAACATATCAAATATGACTATTGATATTATTTTCGATAAAAATAATTCCGAAAAAAATTCCAGAGGTCATGAACCTCTTTGATTTGATATAAGATCAGTTAATTTCTGCAGTTGAGCATCAGTCACTCGTATAGGAGTAACAGTGTCACGCGTCTTTGAGCTTCTCTTGCGTTGTCTACCACGTCCATTACCGTTATTGGTTCGTTACTGCCATTATTAGCTCATTAGCCAAGCCTTGGGTCGGCAGGGATGCTTATAGCCGAGGTCGTTGCAGTTGAGGAAGCAAAAGCTCGATCTATATACGCTGGCGTCTCTGATGTTTGCCTTTTCCTGCAGCACAATGGCTCCTTTCCGGATCCCGGGCTGTCAACCCCGCGATGATTCGGTGTAGTAAAAGTGTCTCATGCATCCAGAAAGGCTGTGGACCAGTTTCTAGTCTAGAATGCAAATCCACGAGAGATTGCCCGCACGAGTAATGAGACAATTTAGATACCGAATCGTCAACAAAAATGTGTCTCTCTGTTGCTTTGCCCTTTTATTATTTTTCCCTTTTGTGAATATTTCATCTTTCTATATCATGTACATATATTTTTGCCCTCTCGCTTTGTGCCAGCGTTTTTTTTTATTTACCTACAACACAACTGATGGATCTAAGTCTCGTTCGATATAAATTTTCGGTAAAATGGACACTTGCTGCGCCTGGTTTTAGAGCGGATTATTAATTCAATTTTTTTTTTTCAGGTTGCTCCTGTGTCAACATCGTGTCATCCTGATTTAGAAGGCCTTTTGTAATTCTCGTTTCGCCATTGGTGAGTTAAAATTTCTATTGTCCATGACGAAATGTAAATTTTTGATCATTTTTTATCTATTTAAATGTCGTGTCTAAAGTCAAAAAGGAGTATCTTGCAGTTTGAAATAAAAATATCTTTAAAACTATTAGAGATAAAAATTTTTCGCAAGAAATGTTTTTTGTAGAAAATTTTATTATCTATAAAAAAGGTTCTTAGCAAAATTCGTCTAATTCGTATCCTTATCAAGGATTTAGGCAGGTAGAGTGTTCGCAATTTTTTGACATAAACAGATCGAAAAAAAAAAATTTTTTTTCAACGCACAATTTTTCGGTTAAAAATTGCTCCTGTTACCAGGGCAAAAGCAGGTCATTGCACGCACGTTTTGCAAAATAGAAACCCACCCTCGCGCACTGGCAAACAAGTTGGTAGTACAAGGAAGCAGCGCGAATCTCTCCCTCGCAGAAAAGTGAAAGGAGAACACATTCACCCTCTTAAGCGAAGAAGTGCGTGCATTGAACCTCCTCGTAATATCTCGTATGCAGTGATACCCGAGGACGTTGACCTGACCTGGTGAGATACATATGGAAAAAATCCAGAGTCCTTTGCCACGCATATATACAGAATAGAAAAAAAGAGTCCATACAATCCAACCCAACGCACTTGGGCCATTGACAACTGTGTGTGTGTGTGTGTGTGTGTGTGTGGGCGAGAAGAAAGGGCTTGAAAATAAGAGAGGTGTCGTGTTGTGTGTGAGTGTGTATATGCACAGATATTACAAAACGAATGCATGCAATTTATGATGGGGAGAATTTTTTTTTTTTCCATCACGCAAAGACGAAAATGTCTGATGCAAACGCATGAATATAAGGGTGATGCGACAGAATCAAGCCCTAAATGCAAAGCGTCACTCATTTATAAATCCTTGCGGAATAAGAAAAAAATTTCACACAACTGCTACAATTAAAATTGCGCATGCATTTATGAATATTAACGACGTTGAAAAATGGGAAATCCGCGGAATTTGTTTTTCTCGATTTTTTAAGAGGAAGAAAAATTTTTTTTCCACTTCTCCGAGATTTGTTTCAGGGATATGAGGGTGGTATCGACTCTATTGGCGGGTGGAAACGACAAGAAAATGTGGATAATGGATGGGGAAGTGCAAGGAGAAGTATGTATACTGTTTGATGGATAATGCGACAGAGGGTTGACGATATACGGTCCGCTATGCATTATGAATATATACTATGCGCTATTCACCCCGCTTATTACTTCCTATGTGGCGCGTTACTCCCTTTGGTTTGCCGCAAACACCCACGAGTACCTGCTTGGCATTTTGTTGTCAAAGAGTTCACGTTCATGCCGACCATCCACGCTCTACTCGGGAATTAATCTGGGGTATTAGCTCCGCGCATGGGTATTTCAATTTTTTTATTGAACCGGAAGGGGTCGATACACCCTCCAACATGCCTCTATTATTTTTTATCGACGTTTTAATTATTATTTTCGTGTGTTTCGAGGCTTGAAATACATTTTTGAACGTAAAGTGCAGGATGGTTTTTTTTTTTATTTCCGCTTTTTGGGGTGGTTTTTTGGGAGGAAATTTTCTTTGAGAATAAGGAATTTATAGAGAATTTTACGCCTTACAAAAAAGGTCTTTAGGAAAACTTTGTACAAAATAGCGCTTTTGAAAATATTTAGAAGTTGAGAAGTTTTTTTTTTATGTTATATTTTTTATTTTGGGTATTTTATAATTTTTTAGGGGGTGAAAATTTATCGATGGTGGGTGTTTTACGTGGGAAATTAATGACCGAATAATTAAATTGCTGTTTCATGCTCTGTGAAATTGTGTCCACTCATTTGACGTTTGATTTTCGGTTTTATTATGCGAAATTTCTCATAAAATTCAACGACTGCAGTTGAATCTCATTATTAAATGACGAGGCAAAAGTTGAATAATTAATTGAACGTAAAAAAAATGAAAAAAAAAAAATTTTTTAATTCACAAAAATATTGAATTATTCAGAGATGATAAATTTTTTTTTTTCATTTTTAATTCCAAGTGTTTTTGTTTACGCATGAGGAAAATGTTTGTTTTTATATATGGATAGGACAAATAAGTGAGACTGAAATGAGAAAATTTTATGTGTATTATTTTTCTCGACTGTTTTCCATCAGTTTGAAATGGCGTTGAAATTTTCGAATATCACGATGTTTCGCCTCTGCTCGACGTGTCAAATGAGAGGAGCGAAGGCGTATCAAAAATATTGCGGGATCAGCCGGAGGATATGAAGTCAACGTCTCATGCGAATAAGAGAGGACCGTGTAGGAAACGGGTGTGCGCTGTTATATACAGTGAAATTGTATTATTTTTCCACACAGTGCTCTATAGCAATTCGCTCAGACGACCTGTGTGTGTGTGTGTAGATGTGTATTATATATTTCCGAGCGTTTGCTTGAGGTAAAGTCACGCGCAATATTCAAACTCGTCTCGAGAGACCATTGTTTCTCCACTCAAAATATATATGACATATTTCTTATATTTTTCCGTAAATGAATGCTATTCTCCTTACAAACTGTTTTGCTAAACCAGGCTAAATCGACCTCACATATCAACATATAAATATAAAACTCCCTCTGCAATCATTCTGAAAAAATGAAAAAACAAATTTCTCATCAGTCTTTTTACTTTATTTTAACTTGAAACAATTTTTTTTAATATTAAATTTTTTTTAAATGACAGAATTAATTATTTTTTATCGTTTTGAAGGAGGGTAACCAAAATTTTTAAAAATACCTGAATTTTACAGTAGAACAACCTTTTTTATAATGTCATCCAAAATTTTTTGACATAATTTTCTTCAAATATTGTGGTAAAAAAAATTTTTTTCACATCAAATTTTCAAAGACAAATGTACCTACAAGTCATATAGCTATTCCCGATTTTTTTGTCCACTTAATTATTTATTTATGGATAATTTTACAATTATTGATTCTATAATTATTTGTTGATAAATCCCTTTTGAAGAAAACATTTTTCATTTTTTTCCAATCATTCTTTTTGATTTTTTAAAAAGAAAACTAACGAAAAAACTATATTAATATTTTTCTTTAAGAAATACACTTTTTTATGCGAAAAAAATTGTTTTTTTCCTAATAGCAAGCATTTTTTCCAAATCAAATAAGTAAAAAAAATTTATTTAGAGCCTTTAAAAAAAAAAAATAATTGCCGATGTGATTTATATCCTTATTATTGCTATTAAAAATTGAATTACAGTCATAAAACGAGGTAATTACCTTGTAGAAAGGATTTTCTAGTACGAGCAAGATGTTGAGTTGCGTGAATCGGGGTGGAATGCAGTCCGAGCGAGGGTGACCGAGAGGATTCTCAATAAATCGAGTGCAGCAAGCGACTTTTACCGCGTGCAATCACGCGACAAAGCCGGTGGCAGCCCTGATGCGATCGGGGGCCAAGCTAGGGGCGCCGAGATCGTTAACGTTGATGACTGCACACTCGTAGCCGATGATTTCGCGGCGGGCGCGCGATCATCTCGCCCTCTCTGCGCGAGGTCAATATGCGATGATGAACTACGTGGATTGAACATTGAAAGCGATCGCACGCGGGTGTTAACGGCGCGTTATTACACCGCGATATTGCGTGTGCATCCATATATATATTTTCCCACACCCCTTTTGCGCCCATTGACCAAATTTAATTGTCTGGCGCAGTGTAAGTGTAATTAAAAATACGCAAAACGAGGAAATATTATTCTCGTCACGCTCGGACGTTACAAAGCTTTTGCAATCAGCGAAAAAAAAAAACTTTTTAGCGTGGCGGAAAAAAAACTTAGTTATCGAAGCAATGAACGCGAAACGCACTGTGTTACATATCCGTATGTGTCTCGATCAGATGAGTAAGGGGGTGGCGGGCCTTTTCCGGGAGGTGCAATCATTTTTCAGTTACACCACGCGTGTCGATATCAATATGGGTTTTATTAATGTCGGGTGGAAACGTCGAATAAATCCGCATGGAGATGGCTCTGCCGACGCTTTGACGAAGCGACGAAATTCGGTTAGCCCCGAACTCCACCAGCTCTATCGTCATTTTCTCCCCTCTCATCTATCGTTGTTATACAGTCAGGCTTGCGTTACATTTCCAATTTTGTTGTAATACAATCACTGGAATTGACGGACGCAATATATATTTGTAAACGTGTTGAATTGCATGTTGGAGTTTTTATCAAATTGTTTGTGTTTTTTTATTTACTTATTATTTTTCGTGTTTATTCATGTATTTATTTATTTAATTTAGTCATCGCTCCTCGTATAGTCTTCAGCCACGACAACCGATTACGCAGGCCTAAAAACCGCGAATTTTAGGGATTTTTTGATATCACCGCGGGAAAAATTAGTGTACGGATTAAGCCGGTCGATTATTTGCATTCAGCGTGATAAAATACATATAAATTTATTGCTTCTAATAGTCTAAGGCCTCGACAACCGATTAAGCCGGCCGAAAAACCGCGAATTTTAGCGATTTTTTAATATCACCGCGGGAAAAACTGCTCTACGGATTAAGCCGGTCGATTATTTGCATTCAGCGTAAAAAAATACGTCTAAATTCGTCGGTCCTAATATTTAAAGCCTCGATAATCGATTAAGCCGGCCGAAAAACCGCGAATTTGAGTGATTTTTTAATATCACCGCGGGAAAAACTGCTCTACGGATTAAGCCGGTCGATTATTTCGATTCAGCGTGGAAAAATACATTCAAATTTATCGCTTTCGATAACCTTTAGCCACGACAACCGATTAAGCAGGCCGGAAAACCACGAATTTGAGTGATTTTTTGATATCACCGGGGAAAAACTGCTCTACGGATTAAGACCGTCGATTATTTACATTCAGCGTGATAAAATGCATCTAGATTCATCGGTCCTAATAGTCTAGGGCCTCGACAACCGATTAAGCCGACCGAAAAACCTACTGCTCTACGGATTAAGCCCGTCGATGATTTACATTCAGCGTGATAAAATGCATCTAGATTCATCGGTCCTAATAGTCTAGGGCCTCGACAACCGATTAAGCCGACCGAAAAACCGCGAATTTGAGTGATTTTTTAATATCACCGCGGGAAAAACTGCTCTACGGATTAAGCCGGTTTAGGGCCTCGACAACCGATTAAGCCGACCGAAAAACCGCGAATTTGAGTGATTTTTTAATATCACCGCGGGAAAAACTGCTCTACGGATTAAGCCGGTTGATTATTTGCATTCAGCGTAAAAAAATACGTCTAAATTCGTCGGTCCTAATAATTTAAAGCCTCGATAATCGATTAAGCCGGCGGAAAAACCGCGAATTTGAGTGATTTTTTTTGCATTCAGCGTAAAAAAATACGTCTAAATTCGTCGGTCCTAATAATTTAAAGCCTCGATAATCGATTAAGCCGGCGGAAAAACCGCGAATTTGAGTGATTTTTTAATATCACCGCGCAAAAACTGCTCTACGGATTAAGCCGGTCGAGTACTTGCATTCAGCGTAAAAAAATACGTCTAAATTCGTCGGTCCTAATAATTTAAAGCCTCGATAATCGATTAAGCCGGCGGAAAAACCGCGAATTTGAGTGATTTTTTAAAAAATACGTCTAAATTCGTCGGTCCTAATAATTTAAAGCCTCGATAATCGATTAAGCCGGCGGAAAAACCGCGAATTTGAGTGATTTTTTAATATCACCGCGGGAAAAACTGCTCTACGGATTAAGCCGGTCGAGTATTTGCATTCAGCGTAAAAAAATACGTCTAAATTCGTCGGTCCTAATAATTAAAACCCTCGATAATCGATTAAGCCGGCGGAAAAACCGCGAATTTGAGTGATTTTTTAATATCACCGCGGGAAAAACTGCTCTACGGATTAAGCCTCCTCGATAATCGATTAAGCCGGCGGAAAAACCGCGAATTTGAGTGATTTTTTAATATCACCGCGGGAAAAACTGCTCTACGGATTAAGCCCGTCGATGATTTACATTCAGCGTGATAAAATGCATCTAGATTCTTCGGTCCTAATAGTCTAGGGCCTCGACAACCGATTAAGCCGACCGAAAAACCGCGAATTTGAGTGATTTTTTAATATCACCGCGGGAAAAACTGCTCTACTAACCTTTAGCCACGACAACCGATTAAGCAGGCCGGAAAACCACGAATTTGAGTGATTTTTTGATATCACCGGGGAAAAACTGCTCTACGGATTAAGCCGGTCGATTATTTGCATTCAGCGTAAAAAAATACTTCTAAATTCGTCGGTCCTAATATTTAAAGCCTCGATAATCGATTAAGCCGGCCGAAAAACCGCGAATTTGAGTGATTTTTCAGCGTAAAAAAATACTTCTAAATTCGTCGGTCCTAATATTTAAAGCCTCGATAATCGATTAAGCCGGCCGAAAAACCGCGAATTTGAGTGATTTATTAATATCACCGCGGGAAAAACTGCTCTACGGATTAAGCCGGTCGATTATTTACATTCAGCGTGATAAAATGCATCTAGATTCATCGGTCCTAATAGTCTAGGGCCTCGACAACCGATTAAGCCGGCCGAAAAACCGCGAATTTGAGTGATTTTTTAATATCACCGCGGGAAAAACTGCTCTACGGATTAAGCCGGTCGATTATTTCGATTCAGCGTGGAAAAATACATTCAAATTTATCGCTTTCGATAACCTTTAGCCACGATAACCGATTAAGCCGGCCGAAAAACCGCGAATTTGAGTGATTTTTTATTATCACCGCCGGAAAAACTGCTCTACGGATTAAGCCCGTCGATTATTTACATTCAGCGTGATAAAATGCATCTAGATTCATCGGTCCTAATAGTCTAGGGCCTCGACAACCGATTAAGCCGGCCGAAAAACCGCGAATTTGAGTGATTTTTTAATATCACCGCGGGAAAAACTGCTCTACGGATTAAGCCGGTCGATTATTTCGATTCAGCGCGATAAAATACATCTAGATTCATTGCTTCTAATAGCCTAAGGCCTCGACAACCGATTAAGCCGGCGGAAAAACCGCGAATTTGAGTGATTTTTTAATATCACCGCGGGAAAAACTGCTCTACGGATTAAGCCCGTCGATTATTTACATTCAGCGTGATAAAATGCATCTAGATTCATCGGTCCTAATAGTCTAGGGCCTCGACAACCGATTAAGCCGGCCGAAAAACCGCGAATTTGAGTGATTTTTTAATATCACCGCGGGAAAAACTGCTCTACGGATTAAGCCGGTCGATTATTTCGATTCAGCGCGATAAAATACATCTAGATTCATTGCTTCTAATAGTCTAGGGCCTCGACAACCGATTAGGCCGGCCGAAAAACCGCGAATTTGAGTGATTTTTTAATATCACCGCGGGAAAAACTGCTCTACGGATTAAGCCGGTCGATTATTTCGATTCAGCGTGATAAAATACATCTAGATTCATTGCTTCTAATAGTCTAGGGCCTCGACAACCGATTAAGCCGGCCGAAAAACCGCGAATTTGAGTGATTTTTTATTATCACCGCGGGAAAAACTGCTCTACGGATTAACCCCGTCGATTATTTACATTCAGCGTGATAAAATGCATCTAGATTCATCGGTCCTAATAGTCTAGGGCCTCGACAACCGATTAAGCCGGCCGAAAAACCGCGAATTTGAGTGATTTTTTAATATCACCGCGGGAAAAACTGCTCTACGGATTAAGCCCGTCGATTATTTACATTCAGCGTGATAAAATGCATCTAGATTCATCGGTCCTAATAGTCTAGGGCCTCGACAACCGATTAAGCCGACCGAAAAACCACGAATTTGAGTGATTTTTTGATATCACCGCGGGAAAAACTGCTCTACGGATTAAGCCGGTCGATTATTTGCATGCAGCGTAAAAAAATACGTCTAAATTCGTCGGTCCTAATAATTTAAAGCCTCGATAATCGATTAAGCCGGCCGAAAAACCGCGAATTTGAGTGATTTTTTATTATCACCGCGGGAAAAACTGCTCTACGGATTAAGCCCGTCGATTATTTACATTCAGCGTGATAAAATGCATCTAGATTCATCGGTCCTAATAGTTATCACCGCGGGAAAAACTGCTCTACGGATTAAGCCCGTCGATTATTTACATTCAGCGTGATAAAATGCATCTAGATTCATCGGTCCTAATAGACTAGGGCCTCGACAACCGATTAAGCCGACCGAAAAACCACGAATTTGAGTGATTT
The DNA here is from genome assembly GCA_002156465.1 of Macrocentrus cingulum. Taxonomy (NCBI): domain Eukaryota; kingdom Metazoa; phylum Arthropoda; class Insecta; order Hymenoptera; family Braconidae; genus Macrocentrus; species Macrocentrus cingulum. Next base: position 49,243 of record MVJL01005686.1, on the reverse strand, counting down.
TTTGATATCACCGCGGGAAAAACTGCTCTACGGATTAAGCCGGTCGATTATTTGCATTCAGCGTAAAAAAATACGTCTAAATTCGTCGGTCCTAATAATTTAAAGCCTCGATAATCGATTAAGCCGGCGGAAAAACCGCGAATTTGAGTGATTTTTTAATATCACCGCGGGAAAAACTGCTCTACGGATTAAGCCGGTCGATTATTTGCATTCAGCGTAAAAAAATACGTCTGAATTCGTCGGTCCTAATATTTAAAGCCTCGATAATCGATTAAGCCGGCCGAAAAACCGCGAATTTGAGTGATTTTTTAATATCACCGCGGGAAAAACTGTCGATAATCGATTAAGCCGGCCGAAAAACCGCGAATTTGAGTGATTTTTTAATATCACCGCGGGAAAAACTGCTCTACGGATTAAGCCGGTCGATTATTTACATTCAGCGTGATAAAATGCATCTACATTCATCGGTCCTAATAGTCTAGGGCCTCGACAACCTATTAAGCCGACCGAAAAACCACGAATTTGAGTGATTTTTTGATATCACCGCGGGAAAAACTGCTCTACGGATTAAGCCGGTCGATTATTTGCATTATTAAGCCGACCGAAAAACCACGAATTTGAGTGATTTTTTGATATCACCGCGGGAAAAACTGCTCTACGGATTAAGCCGGTCGATTATTTGCATTCAGCGTAAAAAAATACGTCTAAATTCGTCGGTCCTAATAATTTAAAGCCTCGATAATTGATTAAGCCGGCGGAAAAACCGCGAATTTGAGTGATTTTTTAATATCACCGCCGGAAAAACTGCTCTACGGATTAAGCCCGTCGATTATTTACATTCAGCGTGATAAAATGCATCTAGATTCATCGGTCCTAATAGTCTAGGGCCTCGACAACCGATTAAGCCGGCCGAAAAACCGCGAATTTGAGTGATTTTTTAATATCACCGCGGGAAAAACTGCTCTACGGATTAAGCCCGTCGATTATTTACATTCAGCGTGATAAAATGCATCTAGATTCATCGGTCCTAATAGTCTAGGGCCTCGACAACCGATTAAGCCGACCGAAAAACCACGAATTTGAGTGATTTTTTGATATCACCGCGGGAAAAACTGCTCTACGGATTAAGCCCGTCGATTATTTACATTCAGCGTGATAAAATACATCTAGATTCATTGCTTCTAATAGCCTAAGGCCTCGACAACCGATTAAGCCGACCGAAAAACTGCGAATTTGAGTGATTTTTTAATATCACCGCGGGAAAAACTGCTCTACGGATTAAGCCGGTCGATTATTTCGATTCAGCGCGATAAAATACATCTAGTGCGAATTTGAGTGATTTTTTAATATCACCGCGGGAAAAACTGCTCTACGGATTAAGCCGGTCGATTATTTCGATTCAGCGCGATAAAATACATCTAGATTCATTGCTTCTAATAGTTTTTTTAATATCACCGCGGGAAAAACTGCTCTACGGATTAAGCCGGTCGATTATTTCGATTCAGCGCGATAAAATACATCTAGATTCATTGCTTCTAATAGCCTAAGGCCTCGACAACCGATTAAGCCGGCCGATAAACCACGAATTTGAGTGATTTTTTGATATCACCGCGGGAAAAACTGCTCTACGGATTAAGCCGGTCGATTATTTGCATTCAGCGTGATAAAATACATCTAGATTCATTGCTTCTAATAGTCTAGGGCCTCGACAACCGATTAAGCCGGCCGATAAACCACGAATTTGAGTGATTTTTTGATATCACCGCGGGAAAAACTGCTCTACGGATTAAGCCCGTCGATTATTTACATTCAGCGTGATAAAATGCATCTAGATTCATCGGTCCTAATAGTCTAGGGCCTCGACAACCTCCGTCGATTATTTACATTCAGCGTGATAAAATGCATCTAGATTCATCGGTCCTAATAGTCTAGGGCCTCGACAACCGATTAAGCCGACCGAAAAACCACGAATTTGAGTGATTTTTTAATATCACCGCGGGAAAAACTGCTCTACGGATTAAGCCGGTCGATTATTTACATTCAGCATGAAAAAATACATCTAGATTTGTCGGTCCTAATTTTTTAATATCACCGCGGGAAAAACTGCTCTACGGATTAAGCCGGTCGATTATTTACATTCAGCATGAAAAAATACATCTAGATTTGTCGGTCCTAATAGTCTAAGGCCTCGACAATCGATTAAGCAGCCCTGAAAACCAAGACTTTTAGTGCGATTTTAGTGAATACAATAAATAACAGGAAATTTATCTCTATCTCGGCTGCCGAATGGCATTTTTTATGCGGAAGAAATGGAGATTGGTTTGAGAGGTGGAATTGGGCAGAACAAATACAGCAGAGGGTCTAGTTGTAGGATATAATCATGGCAAATGCATTGACAAATGCATGGATATATTGTAAATGAGGCATCGAATTGCACTGCATATATATAGGCAGATATATACCTGCCTGAAAGGTTCAATTAAGCGACGTCGATACCAGACCTCTCTCGTGTGGCATGGAAACTTGGGCCATTTGTACTGATTCGCTTTTGATGATGAGCTGCTTTAATAATCGCATGGGCATTGTAGCGCGATGTAAATGTGTGTTGTAAATGGCGCGACAAGTTTGTTACACGCTTGCCACACTTTGCGTGTGTTTGGTTTAATGTAATAGTGTGTTGCTTTGGCAGTTGCTCGCCGCCGTGCACTCAGTTACATTTGTTGTGTGTTCCAATGCCAAATAGGTTCTGGTCGCGCTCGATTTAGCGCTGTGGCCAGCGCTTGTTTATTTTGTTTGGGCGCACTTCCCGCGAAATTTCGTATTTAATCGCTTGCGCGTACATTTATATGAAACGTCGCGCGTGTTTAATTTACGCGATATGCGTGTTTCACACGTTCCAATCGTCGACATTACAATTCGACGCCCCTTGATTGTCTCTGCACAACAAAATTGGAATTTTACGAATAACAACTGCTTTTGTTTTCATTTTATTTTCACTGCTTTTTTTTTAGGAATTTTTAGTAATGAATTTTTTATGACGCTCGATGATTAATTGATTGTGCCAGGCTTCTGTATGAAGTTGAAATTGCGTGAGATTGACGTTTTTTGTGACGAAAAGTAATGGAAAAATATTTTCAACGAGTTTCACAGTGATATTTTAACGGAATTTGATTTTATATCTCAATTTTTTTACTACATATTGTTGAAAGACATTTTTTTCCATTTATTTATTTGGTTTATTAATTGTTTTTTTTTTTTATTATTGAAAATATTGAAGAGAATTTTGGTCGGAAAAATTTTTTTTCTTCTTCATTGTCATGGTCAAAAATTTTTTTGAACATTTGAATGTTGTCTTATACTATTTTTCACCCTTTTTTGGACATAATTTGAAATATGGCAAAGTTTATGCATCTGTATCTACGTTTTTTGGTCAAATGCATTTTCACGTGTTTTTGGTGTTTAAAAACGGCTTGAAATCACGTTGGATATCTCACTCAATGTTTTTCACCCTTTTTTAGCCTGCGCAAAGGATAGGTAACTTTATGTATCTGTACGCCCTGATCAATGTTTACCCCTTAAAATCGTCATTTCAACGTTTTTTCGACACTCTAAAAAAAATTTTCAGCCTTCAAATCACGTCAGAATATCATAGTTAGTACTTTCCTCCTTTTATTTTGACTTTATTTAAAGCATAAAAAACTTTGTACACATGTACCTAAGCTCCAGTCAAAACTCACCCCTAAAAACCGTCATTTCTGTGTTTTTCGCGTTCTAAAAAATATTCTTTGCGTTTTAAAAATTTTTTCAACACTCTAAATAAAAAATAATGCAATCCTAATTGAATTTTTAGCAAATGTTTAATTTAAATAAATGCATGACAAACACAGACGCAATATATATAATATAGAGCTAGAGGATGTTTGTCGAGTGCATACACAAGCAAAATTTCCAAGAGTTGTCTACCAATAAATTTTTGATTAAACTCATACATGAACACTACGTATATATACAATAGTCGATAGTCGTGAATGTGTGATATCAGCAGAGGCAGAGTTTGCCAGTATGACGAGCGGTGTTGATATTTTATTTTCGATTTAATAACCTCGGATCGATCGACAAAAAATTTGTAGTTTCCCCAGACATACGAATAACGTGGAAAAAAAATTTTCAGTAAGGTGGGAGAATTTTATTCAAATACACGACCGTAAAACACGCTAAAAAAAAAATTTCACAATGCATTAAATAGTCCATTTACCAGTCGGCGAGGTCGATCCGACCGATAGTGAATTTTTTTCTCGCTGTTTTCATCACATTTCGGTGTTGTTTCACTTGACCGTCGCACTATTCGCACTGCTCTATCCCTAGATATTACTACTGAGTGTGTATAGGCGGTATCTCGCTGCCGATATCGCTCGGTTTAGAGCACGTATTATTGTTGAACGTGTTTGACCACTGTGCACAGCACTATTTGCTCTCTGTACGCACGTACACGTCGCTGCGGCCAATATCCAACAAGTGATCCATCATTTGGATAGCATATTAAGCTTATGTAGCTTGCCGAATTATCGGATAATTGGAAGAATCGACTTTTTAGATTTTAAACTTAATCAAGTCACTATTTTTTCTATTTAAATCAACGAGGGAAAATATATAGGAGCGTTAAATTTTTTAATGGTTTTAAAATACTTTTTGTATCTCAATCGTCAAAAATAAGGCAACAAAAGATTTTTCTATTAAAAATATTGATTAGGATCTTGAGAAAACTGTAAATTTAATTTTTCCCACTTAAAAAATCATCCTATTATAATTACTAATAAAAAAAAAAGAAAAAATGAATATGAAAATTTAATTTTTCATTGACTGTGAGATACTTTTTATGTCTTAATCATTGAAAATAGAACAACAATTTTTTTTTATATATTAAAAATATTTATGTAACAATTTTTGTAGAAAAATTTTTAAATTGTTAAAAAATGTTTATAAACATTTTTTATTTAGTATGGATTATTATTTTGGCGCTGTTAATTTTTCTGATTTTTTAAGAGAGGTCATAAAAAATCAAACAATGATAAAAAGAGCATAAAAAAAATTCTTTCAATATTTTACCGCAGTCATATACATCACATGACTAATTTCAACGAGTATAGCACATCGTATAAGTGCATGAGCGCATAATTACATACGCGAGCACACTTGCGCGTCAACGGCGGACGCTGGCAATTATATTTTAAGGCGCTATTTCGATACGTTAAGCACGCTTGTAGCATGAGAGTAGTAGTGTATAGGCAATAGCGAGTAAATGCGCGATGGGGTTGCAGCAGTGCAATGCAACATCAGTTTCGTCGCAATGACTTCCATATATGCGAAATATATTTAGGCGTATATATACCCAGCTATTGGCCACAGCGACGCAGAGAGGACGTTATGCATGCGCGCGATGAGATAGCAAGGCCTCTTTACGAGCAATATCTAATGGATTGCATCGCCGGGGCCAAGCGCAACGTTAAATTTGACGTTCACGATTATTGCACCCGCGTGTTTTCCCGGGGGACGTTGCGGGTGGGGCGCCACGTTAATTTTATAATCCTGACGAAAAAAAAAATAATAATAATAAAAATGCCAAAGTATATTGTGTATGCAACGACAAAAAAAAAAGTTACGACTCGGCGGCGGCGACGCCAGCGTCGCATTTTAAGCCAGATGCTCGCGCGCGAATTACCCCGGGGAAAGGGTTAGCTTTACCTTCGCTCATCCCCACTCAATTTCGCCTGATGTCACGCCGCTTGTCCAAGTTTTCCTACATCTCGTCCACCACCGTAACTATATAACTGTGTGTGTGTCCCTCGTGCTGTAAACCCGCACGTAATGCTCGCTCTTTTACACCTACTCACAGCCCACCTAACAAAGTCGTGGTTTACGAGCTGTGCTTTACAGTCAATAGAATAAAAAAAAAAACTAATTTACATTAGTCGTGCTGGGTGACTAAGATTACGAGCCAAGTGGATGGAAGGGTTTTTTTTTGAAAGGGAGTGGTGAAAAATCAGTTATTTCATGATGGCACGAAATTTTAGTTGGATAAGGTTTTTTTATTAGTTTTTTTTTGGATGGATAATTTAGTTTAAAGTTCCTCGAACTATCAGAATTATTTAATAGGTATTATATGCTATAATCGTTGTTTTATATCACATTAGCTGGATTATTCTGTTGATTTTTAAATGAAAATCAAATTTTTTCGTAGGTTAATTTATTTTTTAATTGTTTATTGTGTGATGAATTGATTGAATTAGTGTTAAAAATCGTTATTATATCAGTTGGATATTTTTTATGTAAGGAATTTTGAAGTTACATTTAATAATTTAAATTAAATTGAAATTTTTAGATCTCGTTTGTGCTTTTTTCGATATTTACAGCATTTAAAGCATTTAAATAATTATTATTCTTTTAAAATAGTTTTTTTAATGTCGAAATCTGAATTTTAAACTCGAAAAATACAAGAAACAGTGTTTTATTTATTTTTTTTTTTTAGCTGATAAACGTAAAAAAGTAAGGGGAAAAATTGAAATTCTAAGATTTTTTGATTTTCGAGGTCTGAAAAATGAATAAATAAATAAAAATCCGTGGTATTTCCTTATCTGAGGGTAGAACACAATGACAAGGATAATTGGCATCTTCGGATTGCGGCCTCTCTCGACAGATATGATGCTTTCCCGCTCGATGATTATCACCGGCAAGAGAGGAAGCAACAAAAGGCTCGCGAGAGCCGGAAATGGAAGTCGCCCCTTCCTCACGTGCCGAGGAAAAATCTCGACAATGCACACTACTGCTGAAGGAGGGAGGAGTGACTGGCGCTCACGCATGCACGTCTTTTTTCCAACGCACATTTTATTTCGCTCGGAGAAAAAAGGCAGAAAAGTCCTCTCTCTTTCCCTATGCTAGTACAAAGCTGACTTCTGTTCGGGGCAATCATCGACGGCCGGATCGTCGGGACATGTATTTTCCTCGAGTCTTGGAGTCATTACACATCGCCCTTTCAGCCGCGATACCCTTCTGCTGCTGCACTGCCAAGATGATGCCACCGTGATTTTAATTACACTCTGCACAAAAGCACGTGAGCTTATAGTGCAATTTTTCTTCATTTTCCCTCTGGCGAATTGCGCACTCTTATCTTACGCTTGTCATCATCACACTTTTCCACCATTCTCCCTCACGAGAATCAATTTTTAACTAGCATATGAAAAATTAATTCATTCACTCCCATATGCTCTAGATCAATCAATTAATTAATTATTAAAAAAAAAAAAAATTTCCAAGTGGAACTGTTGGAAATGAAAAAATACAGGTTAAAATTTTTTCATTAAATTAATTTTTTTTATTCCTAAAAATACAAGAATAACAAATTTTTTTTTAACGAGTGATTATAAAATTTGCCACTTCGATAAATAATCCATTTTTTCGAATTAATTAATTTAATTAGGTCCCCCAAAGAAGGCATGAAGTAGTGGAAGTTACTAAAAATTTTAAAAAACTTGTTTTTGAAAAATTTTGTTTTTTGCTCTTTGATTTACGGGAAATATATATTTCCCGAGTTAATTTATTAAAACTATATAGTTTTAATAAATTAACTCAATCCTTATTTGAGGCAAAATATGATTAAACTCATGAAATACGCGTTGTTTTATGAGTAAATAATAAATTAAATTAAATATAAGCGAAAGAATCTGATTGAAATTTTTTAATTTATTGATATGTAAGTGTTTTGATATTGAAATTCGATAAATCCGAGTTTTAAAAATTATTTGAGTAGGATTAATGATTTAATTAAATTGTAGGGCAGGTTTGTGTGCTTAAAGGATAAAGGAAAAATATTAACAAGTGAAATAAAAACCCATACAAAATCTCCAAGCAATTATTCCACCTGAATAAATGCTTGGTTCAACGACCTCGCACTTCGAACTCATGATAATCATTGCAGAAGAAAGGGAGAAAAAAGAACCTGCTCTCGAATCCCTCGTCTTTAAGCACACAGGACGTTGCCCCGCCGATATACGGGGTTCTACCTAGTGGCACAGATGCATATATGCGTGGATGAAACTGCACGAGTGCAGTTGCAACGAGTAATGTGTAAGAGAGAAGGACACGACGTTTCCTGTGCGTTGTACATGCAAATAAATATGCCACGAAGGCATCATGGAGTTGCTTACCTACCATACCGGGGTGCAACAATGCTACGTCGCCATGGCAACCCCATCAATCCCTTGGCAACGGCTTCAGGTCTTAAAGGAGACATGATTCCGCGCGCAGCAATCATTTTCTGCATCTGAAGAATAAGTTGCTCGCCACTCCTGCGAGTTCCGCGCGCGGCTCTGACTCATTTTTGATGGTTCGTTGGAACCGGAAGTGCAGATAAATTAGAGGCCATTATTTCGGTAATCATTTCCTAAGAATTCATTTGCAGATAATTTGGAAGTAAACTCCTGGTAGTCTAATAACCCGTGGATAGAATTTTAAAAAACCAAAAAACTTATTGAAAATTTTTCCGGTCTGTTTGGAAAATCGAGAAAAATTTTTTTTATTACTTAAAAAAATAGAACTTGGGAGAAGGATTTTTTTTTTTTTACCCACATTTGGGTTTGGTAATTATGTTTTCATTCAATCTTTGTGTGAAATTTTAATTTGTTACTTCCCGCGGATATCGCAAGACCTCTGAATTCAACGAAGCATTTTTTTTTAGGTTCTTCAAACTACCAAAACCGGATGTACTGAGTTATCAGATGACAGCAGAATTGCATTTTTTTTTTTGCTCTTTAAAAAAATCAGCTCGACATTAGTGATCCTTAAAATACAATATTTTGAATTGAAACTTTGTAAAACTTATTTACATTACAGGTCAAAAAATTTTTTACCATCCTATTTTATCCAGGCATACAAATAACCCCCTGCAAACTCTTGAAATATTTTTCAAGTCAAATATTATCAATACTAAAGACAGAAAATTCTGAATACGAATGAAAAAAATTTTTTTACAGCTTATAAAACGTATAAAAAAACGTTTTTGCTTGAGATTCAAGTGGAAAAAAATTTTTTTTCACGATTTTGAGAATTCTAATGGCTATATTGGAAGATTAGATATGCACATGGAGAATTGAGACGTTGAGGGATCAGATCTGGAAATGGAATGGTGTGGCAGGACATCATGGATGGTTGAGGACAATGGACTGGCGTCTGTTGGATCGCGGATAAGCACGTCACGCCGAAAATGATCGATCGTTCACGAACTAATTATGCTCATGAAAGGGTGTGGGGGTGGATAAATTTGGTGCTGGACAGTGGAAAATGACGGGTCGATATCGGTGTGTGCACACAACACCGACTTTTGGGTGAGTGCATCTGCGAGTAGAGGATTTAGCGGGTGAACGGGGTGTAGGGCTACTGGAAAGCACGGTATTATTCAACTGAATGCCGCGTGGGCATTGGCGCGACTTGGAAATTGGCAGAATGTAGCGCCATGGTCTCTTGCAATGCAACGGGCATTGATTAATAGCACGCCTGTTGCAGCGCGCTTACAATGCAATTTGCTTTGCGTATATGCGCGCCGCACTGGTCCTCGCGCTCTGTTTGCGGAAAGTGACAAAGCCGTGGCAAGAGTGACACTGTGACATCGTACGCACGACAACCAATTAATCATTCTGCTTCTGATGCAGGGAGAGAAAGCCTACTGCCACTCGCGCTTGCTCCCGATAAAGAGAGGGTTATAAGGGAAAACTGTTTGCTCATTCTATAGCTATTTCTATGCCATTCAAATTAACCATGTATTTTTTATTCATTCGGCCGGGGCTTTCAAAACTACCATGCTGTTTATCGACACTGGTTTTATAGAGATTTTTTCATTACTCCGCGAATTAACACTCTATGGATTGCGCCGTGATAACTATATGAATTTTTTAGTATAGAAAATTTTAACTTTACAAAGTAGTCAATTTCATTTAAGGTTGTACGTGCCGTATAGTTTTTCTTTCGAACATTGTTAGCTAATCTGCATCCCTATATTAAAATATTGGCGCTACCAACTCGACAAAGGAGAAAATTTTTAAGAGAAAAATTCTATTTTCAGTCATTTTTGGCCTAATTAGGTCTAAAGAGTATGGACATTGCCGGAAACGGCGAGAAATCCGTAAAAAAAATTTTTTTCAACGAGATTATATCGATTAGACGAGCTAAAATATAAAAAAAAATTCCTACGTACATTTTAAAAAATTCTGCATGATTTTCGAGGGTGAAAAAAATTTTCCTTTATTGAAATATCAATTAAAATTAGTTTATAACGACCGAAAAAAATTTTTTTAGTCGACTAGAGTTGTTGAATTACTTGAAAATATCTGTAAACAGCATGCAGGTTCGTTTTTACAAAAAAATTGCGACTTCATCAGTGTTAATTTAGTAAAATAGCGAGATGTAGCCATGACTGTGTGCACGTGTATTGAAGTCATGTTGGCAGACATTTCCACATTTTATCCCGTCTCATTGCATCCGTGTGTTACGAGTTTGGTTCTCCCGTTGATGGCACACACAAGTGTATATATTTTGTTTTTCTTGAACTTTTATCTAGACAGTCATTTCTCTGTGTATATACATATATGTACAGCAAGTCGCTTTATATATCCAACGATATTTCCTTCTTCTCGTTATTTTCCCGGCCATTAGTATCGCCGGAGGAAGACATCAGCTTCCACTCAGCGATTACCAAGAGCGTATTTGCATAGCACACGAGTCGACGTTCTCTGCCCATTTACATTTTATTTTAATCGCGGTAATCGATCGAATCGCGTCTCATGGAATTAAACCGACAGCCAAAAGAGAGTAGTCGTGTTGGAATGAGCAGGAGTGCCGACTGTGCGCGCATCCACGATGACAACTACGACCGAGAGGCACTTTAAATAAAAATAAAGTGCTGGCGCGCGTGGAATTGCTCGGATCCACGCATTAGCGAATAGGAAGCTACGAGTTACTTTTAACGAGTTAACGAAAAGTCTTTTGGTTGTTTTTTTTTTTTTGTCTTGTACTATATACCCCATTGATGGTTCAAGTTATTGGATATCCGCGTCCAACACTGCTGTTTGGGGTTCTATGCAAATTTCATCATCAAAAAACCATCACTCTCGAGTTAAAATATCCATTTCACATTTGAATTTCACATGGCTGTTTTCAATCAGTTTTAGTTGGATATCAGATAAATTGTTATATAAAAAAATTTCAACTCACTGTGCACTTTGACACGTCTGTATTCATGGAAAGCCCGGGAAGAACTGGTCAATGTGGTTGACAGTATTGATTTTTCAGTGCTTGCTATGTTATCAGTATACGTCAGAGATATCGAAAGGCAATTAAAAATTATCGTTGAATCTGGATTTACCGGACTTTCCCACGAAAACTGACAGTTCTTTCCGGGTTTTTGGTGAGTGGACGTCTCTAGGAGTGCATATTGCCATGTTGTTAATTTTTTAATAACATTAGAACATATTATTAGGTAATGTTCAAGTGAAAATACGCTGTTTGTATCGAAAAAGACGACGTTTGCATCGAAAATTCACGCGTTTTGCGCCGAAAAAGCTGGTGATTTTCACCCGAAAAAACGTCGATTTCATCGAATAATTCGGTGATTTAAACCGAGGTTTTTGCATTTTCATTTTGATACACAATGAATTAATTTAAATGATGAACTAATTATAACGAATAATTTGCAAAAATAGCAATATATAAAACGTTTTATTCACTAGGTGCCTGGACACGTCTGCACTCTCCAAAATCCCGGGAAAAACTGGCGACCTGGTTGAAATATTGACTTTTTCCTGCCTGCTATCTTATCAGCACACGTCAGAGATATCAAAGCAATTATCGATAAACTCGGACTCAACGGACTTTCCCACGAAAACCGACAGTTCTTCTCGGGTTTTCGGTCAGTGTGGAAGTCTCCAGTAGAGTGCAGTGACTAAAATTTTTCGTGTAATTTACATTACGTAACATTAAAACATACTTCCAAGTAATATACAAGTAAATTCACGCTGCTTCTATTGTTATTTTTCAAAATATCTCGAAAACAACGCGAAATATAAAAAAAATTCATTCTACATTTTTCATAGATAATTAAACTCCCCATCATTTCATTTATTTAGTTACCGAGCTACCCCCAAAAATCAAAAAAATTACTAAATCTTAGTAGTCTATAAAGATATTCATCAACCATCACAAAACTATAACTAATTAGACCAAAGAAATAAAATAATCCGCATAAGTGATCGATGCGAAATGCTCAAAGTAAAAAAAAATGTTTGCCTAGAATATTTAGGGAGAGAAAAAAATCGGAAATTGTGCAACAAATGCGGTTAAAAAATCGAGTACAATATTGGTAATTAAAGAACTGAGGGAGTTGCAATAATTCAGCGCCCTCTCATGGATCTCTAATGGCGTGAGGTGCGTGTGTGCACTGGGAGAAGCGAGAGATGCGGCTGTTCGCGTTCGATTCCCGTGGGATCTGGTCCTTCGCTTCCACCAGCAATGCATCACTCTGTCCACAGTACCGTAACTCACCCCGAGAGCCACGGACACACGTGTAAACGCCGGGTAATACGCACACGTTGACGTGCGAGTGGACATGCATGGTCGATAAATACACATACCACGTCCGTGCGGGATGTAGTGCGGCCCTGCAAGAGGAGGGTCAGGCAGAGGTACTGACGCCACGCGGCACACGAGACGCGCCGGCCATGGAAAGACCGGGATATATGGCTCCAAGTGAACGACGTATCTAATCTAACCCTTCTGGACAAGATACTCGGGTTGAATGTCGGGGATTGGGGTGATTCTGCCCTGTGTTCTATGGCCTTCGTACTCGCACTCATGCGAGTTCACATTTGGGGCCACTCGAGCGCGATGCACGCCGAAAGAATTTACAGCGACGTACCGACAGTGTAATCCGTCACTGCTCGACTTTATCGTGATTAATTATCAAATTCGTTTGGCTTGATCCTCGCCGCTATGCCCAATATCTCCCTACAACCCATTATGAAAATTCACATTCTCCGTTTTGCAATTTTTTTTTTCGTTTTTTCTCGATAACTCGATAACTAAGCGAGATAATGAAAAATATTATAAAAATGAAATAACGAGGAATTTTATCCTCTACAAAAAACATTAAGTACAATTTTTTGATTTTTTGATTTTTTCTCGAGATATTTTGAAAAATATGAATTTAAAAAAATTAATAATATCTTAAAAACTAAGGTAGATAAGAAAAAATTTATTTAACGTTTTTTGTAGCAAATTATATGCTTAATTATTTAACTTCTATAATATTTTTTGTTATCCCACTTATTCACAGAGTTAAAAGCCTATTATTTGAATTAGAATTTTTTTTTATTGATTTACTTGATACAGTAAATGATTTATTTAGATGATTATCTGAAGGTCTTATTGTTGAGATTTTTGAACAAAGGCGTTGGTACGAAAAGATCGGGACTGTCTGATATAGTAGAATAATTCAGCATGATATACGGGATGATTATCGGAAGCTTATATGACGCATAATGGGCGCTCTAATTTTTTTTCTGACACCCTGCAGTACACCGGTAAAAGTTAGGCTATGGGTATAATAATTGCACACTAGGTCGTTTCATCGACTCCCCACTGTTTTCAGGATAAAATGCGATAACTGCTCTACAACTGCGATGTAGGGCAACAAAATCTATGAAATATGCGTAACGGAGCGAGAAGATTTCTTCATGGCGATAAAACCCGCATGCTTCCATCTGCTGAATTTTCAATTAACACGTGGACAGATTGATTGATACGACACGCAAATATTTAACTGGATTGGTCGTTAATAAAAAAAAAAATTTAATTCGTTCTATTTCACAAAATAGATGAATTGAAAAATTTTTCAACGAAAAAGGCGATTTATTTCGTCGATTCTACAAGCTTGTCAGTGTGAAAAGAACGGATTTGTCCACGAAACAATCTAAAATTTTGACTGTGTAATTTTTTTCTCAAAATTTCAAGCTATAACTCATCGAAATAAATGACAACAAACCCGCCCTGCTGCTTGTACCCCGGAAAATATATGGGAAAACCTTGCGATTTTCTGTTTGGTTTAGAATTTTGATTTTTTATTTTTGTTTCAGGTATAGAAAACTGAGTCATCTTTAGTGTTCTTGAACTGACAACAACATCCGTGTAGTGGCTCGCCGTCTAGACGTGTACACGTGATGCGACTCGAGCTACTGCAAAGTACTAGTGTGCCCCAATGGGAAATGTATGACGGAAAAAAAGGTAAAAGATGTCACTCTTTTAAGCTGCTAATTTTAATAAACGATCTGCATTTCTGAGAATCTATAAAATTCGTCTTTGTTTTTTGTAGAAGCCGAAAAAAAAAAAACGTGTTTTTGACTTGTAATTAATATTTGTTTCCTGTTTCAACGCACGTAAATCATAAATCTTACTGATAGCCTATACCTATTTTTTTTTTTCATTCAAAAATAAATTTTTTTCTGGCTACTTAAAACAAAGAAAAATGAATTTAATGACAGTTTAATTAGAACATAAGATTTGAAACATAAAAACAAATTGCTCAACGTTCTGTATAATTTTTTAATTATTTATTTTTTATCTAAAAAAATTTAATTGATACTTATAACCAAAAAAAAAAAAAAAATCATTTAACTTAATAAAAATACGAGTTAGACGAATTTTGATAAGAACCTTTGTTGTAGGTGATAAAATTTCCTAAAAAAACGATCTCTTGACAAAAATTTCTGTTTTTAGTAGTTTTAAAGATATTTTGATTTAAAAGAGTATTTCACAATAAAATTTCGAGTATGGCCGGATTTTTAAGTTTTTCACGTAGAATTAATTATTTTATGGGTTGAAATTGTTTAATTTTTGATTATTTAATTTTCTTTGTGCTTTGAAAGACGTGATTTTGCCGTTACTGACCTACCTGAAAAATATCTGAGCCGTTGAACCGGTCTTGAAGCAGCTGGTACACATGGCATCGACTCGCCCTGTCCCTTTTTAATTCGAAATCCCCAGCACAGCCGATTACGGTCTGCATCAGAGTATTTTACCGATTGTTTCCAAGCACGCCCAAGTTGTCTGTTTATATAGAGACTGGCCCATTTTCGTGTATATTCGTGTATATAGCCGATACGCGAATGAATAATGGAGTTTGAAAATGGTTAGAGTGTGCGGCGGACGTGTGAGGTTGAAGCTCCACTGGATCTATGCACCGCGCGATCTCTGTCGATTGCTGTAGTGGTATGCATGCGGCGAATCAGCCGATCGATATTGTGCATATACAATGTTTGTAGTGGGACGGTATTATCGAGAGGTGAGGCTGCAAATATTGAGAATCGAGAGACGGATTATGTATGCGGATGATTCTCGTAGCAGCTGAAGCAACATGCGCGCGTGTTGCCAATCCCCTATATATGGGGCCGCATCGGTCGTGTACTCGCGCACGCCGATCGCCATTTCGTATACACTCAACGATTCGCCGATTAAACAACAGACCCAACCAATGCGCGTCATCGAAAATCAACCCGTATTTAATTAATTCCCCGTTTGAATATTTACATTTCTCTATTATTTATCGTGCAAGCACGCTATTTATGTCGATTGAGCACTTTTTCGGGTGAATATAAATTCATTAATCGATCAAATGCTTTACACACAGTTTCTAATTATTATTTACCACTGTAGTTTTATTTTATTTAGCTTTGAAAACATTTTTTTTTTCCATGTTTTTAAATATTTTTAAACTCTTGATTTGAAATATTTCAGGAGAAAATTTTTTTTTATCATGAAATTAAATATTTATTTTGAATGTTTACACGTGATTTGATAGTTATGGTACCTCCGATACGGTCGGTAAAGCAGATTGACAATATGCCAATGATTTTCTCGCATTCAAAAGCTACTTCTTTCATCAGAGGACACTTGAGTTGTAGAGTGAATGTCGAATCGCACATTAGTCACACACCATTTTACTACCAGGCGTGACGTGCACGTTTTTTTGTCATCGTTAATTCAAGTCCCCCAACCCGCGTGTCATCCTCTCGTCCATCCGCTTGCGAATTTTACGTATACGCAGATATGCGCGCACATGTGTGTAGCTATTATTTGTACAGTTGTGCCCTCGTTCCCGCGCATTTTAAAATCCAGTATGGCCGCGGTCACGTGGCCAACTATAGGGGTCATGTATTTGGCTTGATTTCTCTAATATTTCATTTCGTTGCGCATCGTGACATCGACACGCGTGCTTAATTTGTATATTCAAACGAAAAAAAAAAAATTTTTTTTATAATTAATTTCTATTAAAAAAATTAATTAACACTTTTCTTCACAATTATCACGTTTAAAATTGTTTCAAAAATAATTGCAATGTTCAAAATACATTTTTAAACATTAAAATTATTTTTTTAATTAGAATAATTTTAATTTAAAATTTTTTTAACACTTGAATTTTCATCGAAATCTATTTAACACTTACGTTTGACTCGATAAAAAGGCTTCTGTCAAGCATATGCGATAATAATAATGAAAATGCTTGCAGGGACAGATCGCAAGAGATCAAAGAACCCCTTATATAATGCGATTCAGGAAGCATTAATAATTTCAATAATATCCCATCACCCAAAACATTTGTAAACCCCTTATAAACACCTCGAAAATACTATTTAAATAAATTTTTTCCACCCCAACAATTTTTACTCGATACTCTTCTACATATACGCAATAATCGAGTGTATTTTAGGGTTAGTATACATGGTTAAAAAAATAATTACGGGAAGAGTGTGATCATAAAAAAAAATTAGTCTGACATATAAATTGAAGTGACTGAAAAAAAGCTTTGCGCTGATTGCACATCCGCTTCCGTTTTTTAGAGGCGTGTTTTATTTAGATATATATATGCGTTTCTGTATATCATTGCCATTGTGCCATTACAAAATCAACCCCATAGCCAAAGAGAAACATAATATTTATTGCCAACTTCCGTTCAATTAGGGGTTGACGCCGCTCATATATATAGGCAGGGGTTGTCTTTTATACCTATACACTAACCCCCTCGCTCTTCTATCCTGCATTCTGGCCCATTGTCGAGTCGAGAGGGTGGCTTTTGGGTTCGTCTAGTTCAAATTGATAGTTTTGCCAATGTAGTATACCACAGATTTCTCTGCGGGTGTTCATATTATATGGCTAATAAAAATCTAATCAAGTAATATCTTACTTTTTTTTGTCATGAAAATAATTTTTTTTTTTTTCTAATTACAACAATAATAGATGGTTATTTTTTGTCATAAATTTTAGAATAATTTTTTGTAGGTAAGAGATTAATATTTCATTGAAATTTCGATTTTTTAAAAACAATTTTATAATGGAAATTTGTTTAAAAATATTTTTTTCATCGTTTAAGATGATTGGATGATGGAAAATCATGAAAAAATGAGATAGGTGTTAAGAAGTGTTATTTGGAGGCGATCGATCACCTCCGGTCCCATGGTGTAATGGTTAGCACTCTGGACTTTGAATCCAGCGATCCGAGTTCAAATCTCGGTGGGACCTAATTTTTTTTTCATTTATTAAACATCAAATTAATTGATTATTAATCATAAAATATCGATTTGAGGCATTTATTTATTAAATAAATGAGTTAAATGCATAAAAATTTTATTTAAATAATGAAAATTTTATGTTTACAGATGGTAACGTAGGAATTTGTTGATGAAAAATTTATATTTTATTTTTTATGTTGAAAAAATATTGTAAGATGGTTAAAATTATTTATTTATCAATTTTTTTTTATTTGATGGAGTTATAATTTTAGGAGTTTGCTGTTGCAAATTTTGAAGCACTCGTGGTGGTTTGTGTGGAATGCGCATGGAAGTTGTATTGTTTTGGCAATTGTCTAATTTTTATATTGTCAGGACAATCGTGTGCTTTTACCAGCGATTGCGATAAGCTATTACACCCAGCCATAACGCAATTAGACCTCTATTATTCAACTCGTCGCTGATTCTATACAATACCTCCATCAATATAACCCCACATATCTCACCCTAATCTCGTGTTTGCACCGAGTCCGACTGATTGGATGTGCCCAGCGGTCTGACAGGTCTTATCATCTCACAAATCTGCACTTTTATTGCAGGTGATTCCGTTCCATCGCGCAGATCATCGTGCTGACGTAAAAATTGCCGGTTCACTAAAACGCTCACTATAAACATATACAAATAGTAAAAATATCATTATCGCAGGTTTTATCAAGTCTACATATATGTTTTACACCATTTATCATTACATAATACCCTAATATAATAATATAAAATTTCAAAAATCAAAATATGAGCGGTCATATGGAAAAAAAAATTTTTTTTTTCGTTTTTTAAGTATTTTTAAAATGTTTAAAAATTTTTATACTCCATTTTTACATAACTATAGACATGACTTGAAAGTAGATAAATTTTTTAAAAACATTTAATTATTTTATTATAAATAATTAATATAAAATTCGATATATTTAAAAATACTATCATAAGAAAAAAATTTTTTTTTTCGATTTTAACATGTCTTAAAAATATTGTAAAATTTTTATGATAAATTTTTCATATGTCTCTGAATCTTCTTTTAAGGTTAAAAAATTTTATAACCATTATTTATAAACAAATAATTGGATAAATATGATGTTAAAATTTTTAAAATATTTTTTTTTTTTTACGTTTTTTTGGATTAAAAAAAGTATTAGGCGCTAATATATGTGTTTTTTAGGGAGGTTTCTGATTAAATTACATGGTAAATAAGTTAGAATTTAAGTTTTGTAATCATGAGGTGCTTAAGTGAGCAAACTAATTTGACTTGCTTGAGCTTTTCGCTCAAGGAGAGAGATATAAAGTGCAGTGACCAGTGCCAGATGTGTATATGTAGGTACTTTTCTGCCGATCGTTACCGGAAGTTCATCAAGATGTGACAACGCCACCGTGAAACTCGTCGGTCGCTCGTAAAATACTTTCTCAATTTAAATTTGAGGATAGTGATGTGCGACAGAAAGCGATATAAAGAGCAGAAGAAGAAGATGCTCCTAGGCGGAAAGTTTTCAAGCTTAACGAGCGGAACCCCTATAACTCTGACGAACTATAAAATATCTTGAAATGATTATAGAACTTGAATAGTTAATATACTATATATATATACAGGCAGATATAACTGACGCAATTTTCAGGCTTCGCTTCAAGATCTCGTTTAACGTCTTATCAAATCTCTGCATCGTCTTTCAGAGATTATATATTTAGATGGAATTTAACGGTCAGAAGTCTATTACTGATGGGCCGATGAATTAAACCTATTCTATGCCAATAGCATTACACGAAACATCATTTTTAATATCGTTAACATTTTTTATTCGACTTTTTAATCATTTTTACTTATAAAAAAAATTTTTTTTTCTATTTATTTCATTATATAATTGTTTTTTATGGTTAAAAAATTAAATTTATTGGTTGGACGAATGATATGAGTGTGTTAAAAATTAATAAATAAATAAAACTAAGTATAAATATTAGTTGAATGGATTAAAAAAATTAATTTTAATTAATTCAGCAAACTTTTGCGCACTGACAGAACGACCATTAACCGTCTAAAGTTGATTTCTTCTTATAGATACAGTCATAAAGCTAAACGAGAGCAAAAGCTCTATATTCCGCGCATAAGATAATGCTCATACAGCGGCGCGCGATCCTGCGGGCCATTCGCTGGCTCCCCCTCGGGGGCACTTGTTCTTCCACGAAATTCTTCGTACGCGTATTAAAGTTGAGCGCGATTGGATAGCAAACATTTTATCGAGTTTAATTTTAAGACTGAGCGCCTTCAGCATTAAATCTTAACAGCTTTCTTGGCAATAAATAATATTATGCACACGAAGGCATATTAAGCTTGTCGGGTATAGACAGTATATAGGAAAAAGACGGAAAATGGCGAAGCTCTGTCGAGCAATTAAATAAAATGTGATACGCCTCGAGTTATGACTCGAATCTTTATAGTTTATGACAAAATGCGCTGCGTATTCCTTAAATCCCGGCATAAACCATTCGTCGTGCCCCCTTTCCCCCATTTGGGGGATGCTCTCACGTTTTTGATACTTTTTTATATCACCAAGCAACTCTATTGCTTTCCATCAATAATAAATAATATTTGAAAAAAATCCGTTATTGATTTTTTCAATCACAGTCAAGAAATTTTTTTTAGCTTTTTCTCTATAGTTATCAAAATTTTTTTTTTCCAAGACATCTCAGAGTATATTTTAAACAGAAAAAAAATTAATTTTTGTTTATTTAACACTTGAAACAATTTTTTTTGTAGGAAATTTGATCATTGAAAATTGAAAAAATTATTTAGTATGCATTTTACATGAAAAAAAATTATATTAATTTTATAGGGTTGAAATATATGAGTGATTGATGACAGTGGGGATTGAAAAATAAGATTTGAGTATTTTTTTTTTTGGTATTTAAGCGTCTTGAACGAATTTTTAAGACTCATAAATGTCTGATGCATTTGATTTACGCACATCAAAGCAATTATAATGTTTTATTATTGGCCTATTCGTTTTTCTGGAGCTTGCGCCTTTGTACGACCCTTCAGCTTCTGTGACGCGATTTCCGCGGGCGGTGGTATAGCGCACACCCTCGAACTTATATCGTAAAAACGTTATTAGAAGCTGCGCAACCCAACCCCTGTTTGCTTGGCCCCGAATAGGCGAAGGCGTTTAAATAAGACGCGAAATTTTTTATGCGCCCCTAAGTGCGCGACGCGTAAAAGAGGCGCGCGTTCGTAAAAAAAATGCGGAAGGAAAAAAAAGACAAATCACTTGCCGCCAGGCACTTTTATATACAGTGTTCTATGTATATACGTATTATATGAGATCGCGTCTTATGCGAGTAGCCAAACTGTTGCAGTATGCACGCATTTAACTACCTCTAAAAAAAGTATATTGTTTGCATAGTAAACATATTTTAGATGACTTTTTTTAACAACAATTTATTTATTATTTTTACCTTTATTGCCTTATTATTATTCACTATGAGTCAGAGTTATAAAAAATATCTCGACATTTTTATTTATAAATTTATGAAAACGATAAAATATTTTTTAAAGTCAATTTTTTTTGTATTTATTCATGTTTTTCAATGGTTACATTGAAATATCTCGCCAGCCGTTAGAGCTATGAAATTACTCTATAGAATGTTTGTTGTAGATTATTAAATTCTCTATAAAAAATTACTCTTCATAAAATTTTGTATTTCGCAAATTTTTCGAGATATTGATTATACAAAAAAAAATTTAATTACAAAAAAATTTTTTTTTTCAAATATCTCAAAAACGATTGAATTTATTGAATTTTTTTATAGAAAACTTTTTATAGTGTTTTAAATTTTCTACAAAAAAGGTCATCTGTAATTATTTAAAATTTTCAATATTTTTCAAGATATTTGCGTTATAAAATTTGGTTTTTATTTCGTTTTTCATTATATTAGGTTTTTAACAGTGTTAAAAGTTGGTTTAAATGATAAAAAAAAAATTTTTAATTGATATTAAAAGTATATACGTTGAGAAAACAAAACATTTGTCGCTATAAAAATTGTTTGTTTTATGTCAGTGAGACGACTTAAGGGTTATTCTCATGGCACTCTGTTGTTGGATGTTGCCAACTTACTTAATTCAGTAATAAGAAGCACAATTAAAGGGTTGAAGCATTTAGTCGAGTAATAAAGTCGCGAGTAATGACTTCATGCAAAAATTCCACCAACGTCTTTACAGCGACTGCGGCGCGGGGTGACAGACCACCCTCTTGCTTTTCTCCACCTTCCCCGGGGGCTTTTCGTCAATGGATCCAACTTTACGGTCTTATGTAAACTCCGTTGGCCCCATGAAACTTCTATACCTCAGTGTTTTAATGGTGATTGGCGAGCATCGCGAACGATACGCGAGAGATATCAGAGGTATAAACCTGAATCTCCATCCCGCATGGGTTAGCCTGACACCCAATTCTCTGGTTCGATGCCTTCAATGTCGTAAACTTACCTGCTTCATATCACCTACTTGCTCAATTCTTGTCTACTTCTCGTTCAATATCCGTTTTCCAATAAATTTCATCGAAAAAAAAACACAAAAATCGATTAATATATTTTTCTTTTGTGAATTTCGAGTAATAATTTGATAAATACGTGAAATATCAAAAAATTTTACTCTTAATCAATTGTTCAAAATTTAATTTTCGACAAAAAATGCTTCACATAAAATTTTTTTGTATTCTCCAATGGCTATAACCAAAATTTTCGAAAAACGTAATTTTTTAAAATATTTTTTTTTTTTAGTTAATTCAATTTTTTCAATATTTTTACTATGAATCTTTTTTGTACAGTCTAAAATTCTTTACAAGCATTGTTATACCGAGTTATGGACAATGAAAAAAAAAAAGTGCGTGAATATGACCCGGCCGCAGTTCCATTGATTGAATTTAATAAACGAGAATTGCACACATCCATCCAGATAAGATTTTTTTCACTGTCACTCGAGAGCAGACGAGCTCCAAAGGCCCGGACGAGGGGTGCAAGTGTTGCCAGAGTGCCGGTGCTGTCAGTCAAGGACTAACGAAGCGTAAGGAGCATTGTGCAACGTCGAAATATATAACAAAAATGGAATTGAGGGTTAAACTGCACACACTGCTGTCGGACATTTTCGGGGGTGGTCTGATTGGACGGCGCGCCAACGTCAAATCGAAGAATATGTTTTGACTTGAAATTAATTTGAGTGGTTTCCGCACGAGTGATCACACAGCGCGCGAGAGGGTTACATTGGACGTGGATGCACACACGCTTCTGATTAATTACCACGGTGCATCCTCCATTGCTGATGCTATACGTATGTGCACATGCAATACAACACTATCCCAAGACCCTCCTGAGACGTGTCGATCATCCAGGATCGAGTAGATCTAAGCGAATTACAACAATGCCGCGCGAATAAATTAAATATACATTAATCGCAAACGATTGAAAATATTGTTTTTAGGGGTGTCAGTATTTTTTTAACCTTTGCCACTGTATCAAGCAGTGATTGAGGAAGATTCGACGTGGGGAAAAAAAATTTTCAAACCGTTTTTTAGTGGATTTTTCGAGTGTATTATCAGGTCCAAATGTTTGATTGTTGTTTTAATGATAATTGACATTGATTAATTTAAAGACAATCGATTTTCCGGGTATAATATACATCCCATTCTCGCATTAGTCGACCAAATTGACAATCAGTCTAGTCTGTGTAAGCCTGCTGGGTGTAATTCCGCATTACAGGTGTTTGTAATTGAAATTCACGGAGCATGTAACGCGACTGGAGGAACTACTATCTGATGCTATTCTACCATTGTTGGGGATTGTATTGGCGATTTAAGGACACTGTCGAACTGTAAATTTGGGATATTTCAATACGAAATTTAGCTTTAAATCAATTGTTAAGCAATATTCACAACTCTTCCATCTCTAGAAATAAAAATATCTCTGAAACTATTGAACGTACAGAAATTTCGTAGGAATCTTTTTTGTAGCTCATAAAATTTTAGATAAAAAATTACTCTTGTAAAAATTTTCTATCCCCTTTGGTTTTTGAGATATTTTGAATTAAAAAAAAAATACGTTAAAATACATGAAAATTGAAATGACAATATTTGTTATTTCTTTTAAGGTAAATATCTCTAAAACCGTTTGAAGTACAGGATTTTTGTATGAATTATTTTTTGTAGTTTATAAAATTTTCTAGAAAAATGATTCAGATAAAAAATTCTCTAGGATTGACAGTTTTCAAGATATCAGTGATAGAAAAAAATAGGTTTAGTTATTTGATTTGTGCAGCTGTTATTTAAAGTGAAAATTTCACTGTGAATATGATGTAGATACTTCACAGTATCTTTCTTAATTATTCAGCAGCGAGAAAATGCATATTCACACACAGAGAGAATATTTCCACGTCGAGGAACGTGTCGCAACGATTAGATCTTTATGGTTTTATAGCAGCAAACTCGAAATGGAGATTTTATCAAGTTTATACGTGTGAGTGTGTGTGTGTGTGAGTCTGCAGTTTGCTTTGCGCAGTGAATCCAGTGTGAATTAGCAAGGGAGGAAGGCGAGCTGTGTGTATCTACGTATTATATGTGGCTATAGGCAACGAATCCAGTTGCAAGCACGTAATTCGCGCGCACTTTTTCATTCCCCCCTTTTTCCATTCTCTCTCTATCGCTTTTCCCGTCTTTTTTCACGCATTTCCGTCGACGTACATGTATAGTTTATACAGCTGAAATTCACTATGTTGCGGTAATGCGGAAAATACTACGGCAAACGACGGCAGGATAGTGTGCGCGTAGAACTGCCGCATTTGTGTACACTTATTTCATGCCTCGTGTACCATTGGAATTGAATCGCCGCCGTGGCTCCGGAAATATATATTCGAGGGGTGAACATCTCACCAACTCGTATACAATCTCTTTTTCATAAAATATTCCATACAATCGGCCTGGATATAAATTCTAAATCAGAAACAAATTTTTTTTTTTCAATCACAAATTGAAAATTTTTTTCTATCAACAATATCTCAGAAATAACGCGGTTTATAGAAAAATTTCATAGTACCTTTTTTACAGCCCTTAAAATTCTTTATAAAAAATGTAGAGGCTAAAAATTTTTTAACTGCCATAGTTTCCGAGTAATTAAAAAAAATTAAATACATCAAAGATAATTGTCGAAAAATGTGTGAAATTAAAAAAAAAAAAAAAATTTTCTATCTAAAATATCATGAAAATGACGTGAGTTAGGAAATTTTTACAAGAGATCTTTTTTATAGATCTCAAAATTTTCTGTAAAAAAGATAGAGTATATAAATCTTCTAGCTCTAATAGTTTTCAAGTTATAAGCGAAATAAATTCGAGTTTATAACTGGCCATTTAGAGTCAAATAAATTTTGCCAACTAATTCCCACCACAAATTACAATCAAAGAAGCCCTTTAATTATATAACTGACAATCATTCCCTTTTACTCATTGTCCAAATTTTTTTCAGGTGCTGGATAAACGAGATTTTCAGTCTAACGAGATAGAGAGGGTGCTCTGAGTTTTTTTCAACGACCGACGATCCACCTTCAGCATTGACATGATCGCGCGCGAGGAAACGAATTAATGAGATAAGAAGGGTGGCATGATGAATATCGTTCATCAGAGAATAGACCTCCCTGAGTGGCAAAAGCACGAGGTAACGATTTTTCCATGGCTTTCCACGATTTTCTCTCACTTTACTGTCATTTTTACCGTCTTTTTTTCGTTATATTCATATATAAGTATCAAGTCTGCAAGTCGGTGCGTGCATGCTCGCCTGAGCGTCTCACTTGCGGCCGCACCGACGACTTAATTATCTAATTAATTAACCTCAATCAGAACGATGAGTAATTTCTCGCTTCGGTGGCGCCTTTGCTGGCATCTGACGACGAGGGAGCCATGTATATTATGGAGACTTCTTCTCGTGTCACGCTATGGGGTGAATTACGCTCGGCTACACGGCAAATCGATTATATCCCGATGCAGAATATCCTTCAAGGAATAACCCATCTTTAACCACGATTATCCACCCTGCAAATTATTTATTTATTTTTTAAAAAATTAACATTTTTCAGCTCTTTTACAACTTGGAGTTTTTATTAATTACTGTGGAAATTTTTTCTAATTTGAAATTTAGGGGATGATAAAAAATACAAAAATTCAATTTCTACCTGATGGATAGTGTAGGTTAATTTTTTTTTTTTTTTATTGAAATTTAAAGAAAAAAACCAAGTTTTTTAGCAGATTTTTTTAGGGGAAAAAAATTAATAAACTAAAAATACGATAAAAAATCCTTTCTTACACTTTTTCACTATGAATTAAATTAATTTTATCACAAATAATTAAAAGAAAGAATATAAATATCATTTTTTATATGTAAATAATTTTTTTCTTCAGTTTTTTTTAAAATATTTAAATACCAATAATAAAAACATGAAAACGCCGTGTACATTAAGTGACATTGTATAATAGATACAAGCATCAATCATAGCTTGAAAAAAGTGTCACCCTCTCTCGGGTGGAGAAAAACATCCGAGGGGCGTTTCTGAATTCGAATGTAACTGACGTTTCCGACGCGCGCGTCAAGTGGGAGGGTGAATTTTTTTAATCTGCAGTTCACAGGGGGTAGTTATAGGGTATAAGCCTAATATACAGTATAGTTTCTATAAACATCTCGGCTAGACTGTGGCAATGGCTAGCGACATCTCACGTGATTACGCATACAGCAATGTTTTTCCAACTGATTCGAGTGTTTACCCTCGTGCTATGTGCTCCAGTTTGCGCTTTGGTAGATGCACTCGGCTTGTCTGCTAATGGCCCAGCAGCGGGCCCGAGTTTTAAGCTCGATTTAACCCTGGCCCCGGGTCTGTTTGGCTAACTTGGTATTTAGTTAGTCAACCCTGGCCGCGAGGCGTCATGGGAAGTGACAGGTGGCAAGTATAGAACACATCGTCGGATATATCTCCCCCAATATGGACGCCTATTGCGGGCCAATGCTATAGTTATATCGATTTACCCACCCACCCTCTTTTTATTTCGCTTTCATGTGCTAATCTCTGTTTATTCGACCCAATAGGAATAATAATCTAAGCGACCTTTCATCTTTATCGACACTTGATGAATAATTAATATAAGCAGATATCTTTATATTAAATGATTCATTTATAATTAGTTAACTGAATTGTGTTTAGAAAACGTTTAGAGAATTAATGGGGTGATTTTAAATGACTTTTTTGACTTTTTCCAATGTAAACAGGGTACAATTCGTTAGTTAAATTAGATTTTATTTTGTAGGAGCGTTTAGATATTTATTGAAACAATTTTTTAATGCTAAAATGATAAAATACATTTTTCTAAAAATCGAGTTTTTTAAAATTTTTGGTAAATAATCAGAAAATACAAAAAAATTTATAAAACAGTTTTCTTAGACAATTTGATTCTAAATAGTTTATGTAGACTAAAATTATTCAGTATATCGCTTATTTATTGCGTTATCGCTGGAAAACTAAAAATTCACGAAAATTGAAAAAACGAAAAGGGGTTAACTTTCTCGAAAATTTGGTCGAAAAAAGAAAAATTCGATAAATCACTTCTACCACTTCAGGCCTACTTTGGAGGACCTAATTGAATTAATTGATATGACAAAATAGATTATTTATCGAGCAAAACGGTTTTTATGTAAAAAAAATTCGAGAGTTACAAAAAATTTCGTGACATTTTTTTTTTTTAATTAAATTCCTAACACTTTATTCAGAATACTCTTTCATGACATATCACGTATTTATCGAGTTATCGCAAAAAAACTAAAATCACTAAAAATGACGAAAAAAAAAAAAAAAATGATTTTTTCTCTAAAAATTACAAAATACATTATATAAACTTTACCAAATAATTTAAATATGCAGAAATATTGAAAATTTATTTTTTAATATCTAATAATACACTCTGAAACAAAGGACACCGAGAAAACACGGGATTTAATCCGAGGTTGTGAGTCTCATAAAATTAGATCAAGTCTCCCGTATTCTATAGCTAGAATGAAAATACAAGGAAAAGTGGCGAAAATTATCAAACCGCGCTGGCCATAAGCATATACAAACATGTATATCTATGTATAAGCTCCGAAATGACTTTACGGAGACGCAATCGAGTCGTGTCCGGAATTTCAATGTATAATAATACGCTTATATGTTTAGAACTTGTCCCAGAATGTCTAATGATAATGATGCAATAGCTTGAGCGCATTTCATTTCGTATTATACATTTTTTAAACAATATTTCATCAAAAAATTAAATAATATTCAGAAATTTTTTCATATTTCTTTTAATTAAATTTATTTTTTTTTTAAGAATCATTAACAATTATTTTTTTAGATGACGAAAAAAACATTTTTGCAATAATAAATAAGTGCAAATTTTTCCAGATTTTTCATTTTAAATGGGGACGCTCGTAGTAATTGATTTATTATTTTGTAAAATCAATATTATCAACGCGACGACGCTGTTATCAAGCACGTGAGGCGTACACCCTGCTTTTGATCACTCAACGATTGACACGAACGTCGGCAAGATAAAAGCAAACTCGACAGAACAGAGAGACGTGGATATAAATGCCTTTCATCGTGTCCATAGTCTGCTTAAACAATAATTAATTGATAGTTAATTGCAAATTTTTGTTTGTAATTCTTAATTTTTTTTAGTACAATTGCGATGTGATAGTTTTTTTTTTGTCCAGTGAAAATTCAAGCGTGAATCGAGAAGATAAAATGAGAGCTGCAGGAGCGCGCGGTGATGTGCTTTTCGAGATTGGCTCTGGGCCATAGCTGTGTGTATATAGCGTTCGCGAAATAACTTGGCCTTTGTCGTGCAACAGAGTTTGCCTGCATTTCCATGATCCCAACCAATTTGGCAGGAATCTCAAGAGAATATTGTATGCAGGGAAAATATTTATTTTTAATCTGTTAATACTCAAGGTGTTAGTATTTTCGTAAATATCTCGAAAAATACGTGAGATAGAGGATTATTGTAAAGGACCTTTTTTATAGCTTGAAAAATTCTATAAAAAAAATGTCTCGACATAAATTTTTGTATCTCTGATACTTTCCAAAATATTTTTGATAATATAAAATGATATATTTCGATTTTTTCATTCAGACTATTTAGACAAATTTTTTTCCAACGTTAATATCTCAAGGATCATTGCAGTTGAAAAAATTTTTGAATACATAATTTTAAAGCTTTTGAAATTTTCTAAAAAAAAGATCTCTTGTAAAAATTTCATAATTATAATATTTTTTGAAATAATTGATAATATAAAAATAGATTTTTTTAAATATCGATAAAAAAAAATTTTTTCACAATACTTTTTGAGAATAATAGTATTTGATAAACGTCACAGCATATTTTTCACGATCTAGCTCGTAAATTGACGTGAAAGGCAAAACAAGGAAAATTGGCGTTTGCATTTTAAACACACGTAGCCAAATTCACGCGATACCTGTCACGATGTTTACTCGTCAACCGGAAATTTTCATCGGTTAGCCGTGTATGGGACAAACGTATTATTCATGATTCTATAATAAGCAATAATATTCAATGCACTTTGCAGTCATTTATCGGGCTAATGGATTGTCGATTTAATCAATATGTTCACGCAAAAGCTATTGAGTATTTTTACCCCTGCACCCAAGTCGCACTCACTGCTCAAATTTATCGACATTTACGATCGACACGTGAGTTAATAATTTTATCGCGGTCAACATGTCCATCAAACAATATTAAAACACCGTAAAAATCCACTTTAATCATACACATATATATTTTTTTCCAGTCTTTTATACGTCAATACATTTTTGAATACATCCCTGTCCTTGCACTGACATATTTATTTTTTTACTGGGCACTCTGGTACGCAGATAAGGTAAATTTAGGTCAATAAAATATAAATTTTAGCTTATTATTATGTATTTATAATTTCAATTAACCTGTCATTTTCCTTAAAACGTTAAAATCACTATTTCAATGCGAAATATAAAATTATTCATTGTCGTTTTAATTGTTAATTTTCTTTTTTAGGTTGTAAAAAAGATTGAGCAGACAAATCGAGAGATGCAGGCCACTGTGGAAGACAATAAAACGGTTGGAATAAGCTTTTATACTTGTACAAAAATATAAAATAGTATTTTATAATTTAGTGAATGTAGATATTTCTCTTGGAGAAATTTATGTCTATCATAATACTGTTAATAATCGTGTATATATTCTCATCACTTGCCTTCACTTTCATTTCAATCTCCATCCTCTGTGCTTTATATAACCTGTATGATCGTATAAAAAGTCGTAGACGGGTAATTTATTAGCTCGGAAGTTGCAATGACCCATATAAGTACGATTAATTAATGCTATACAAGGTGTTTCTAATTTTTTCAGAAGATTGACGATGTTCTTGCACTTAAAAACAAACGTCAAGAGTACGAGGAAGTTGTTATTAAAGCTGTGAGTAGAGAAAAAAACATTAATTACTTGTAAAATAAAAAAATTAAATGTAAGAAAAAATTGAGAAAAATTTTTTTCTATTGCAAATATCTTAAAAAATATTAGTTTTATGTTATTATTACTAGAGATCTTTTTTGTAGAAAATTTTACGAGCTATAAAAAAGATTTATTGCAAAAAATCCGTAAAGTTAGTCGTTCTTAAGATATTTGCAATATAAAAAAATGATTTTATCGTTTTTTTTTTTTTTTTCAAGGTAAAATTTTAATTTTTTTAGAAAAGAGCGCAAAGAATAACTGCTCACAAGTTAGAGAGTGAGGTAAGTGTTATATTTAAATGGAAAAATTTGTGAATTGTAGTTTTTTTGGCGCAGATACAAAAATTAAAGGATGATTTGATGGAGACAACGGAAAAATTGACGTCACTCGAAAAGATTTTAGGAAAAGTATTGTCTGTTAGATTGGAGTTTTTTCGCTGGAGATATTTTATAAAATGTTAGATGAATTTCAGCGACTATCCGGGACAAAGGATTCCAATGTCAAAGTCAGCGACGTCTGTGAGGAGGACACCGAAAGTTCGGAGAAGATCGTCCGAGATTCGCTTGAGGACATCAAGGTATTTCTCTGACCATTAATCTAGGAAATTTATTAGAACTTCAGTGTGCGTTGTGGTCTACCGAGTGGACTTTCTAAACTATGAAATGCATTGAGGCAGACCTGTAGCGAAATTGGAAACTTCACTAAATGGAAAATTCCATTCACAACAGATTACTTACAAAGAAGCATATGATTTTTCCATTGCAAATATCTTGATAAATACGCGAGTTACAGAATTTTTACATGAAACAATTTTTATAGGAAATTTATATATCTACAAAAAACATTTCATACATAAATTCGATATCTCTAATAGTTTTCGAGATATTAATAGTAGAAAAAAAAGTTCCTTTTTATCGATTCGTTAAACTTAATAGAAAACTCTATGGTACTATATTGCAAATATCTTGAGAAATAAAAGAGTTTGAAGATTATTGATAATGACCTTTTTTGTAGAGAATTTTAAGGCCTACAAAAAAGATTCTATTCAAAATTTCGATATGTTTGAGAGTTTTCGAGATATTTGCAATAATTAAAATTTTTGGATATCTTCAGTAGTTTCTAATTGAGAAAAAATTTTTTTTTCACTTGCCCAGGTACTCGAGCCGTCATTTCCGCCGACTGCAACACGTCGCAAGTACGGTATCTCTGTCCCTCGAGCACCCAAAAACCCCGGGGCAATCCACAGGGTTGGATTCAAGTAGTGGAGTTGATGACTCTTGCACGTCATCTCAGCAATGTTTGTCACAACTATAGACTTTCCCCGATCTCTTCAATTATTCATGTGAATTTCTACTTAATTTATTTACAGTTTTCAAGGACAAAAAGCACTGGGAAACTTTCCGCAGATAAAAAATTATGAAATGCCTTTTTTTCCGAGTCGTCTGCAGCACAAGGTCACATGTTAAATAATTTTTTTTTCACGTCCAAACTCGTGTGTGTCTCAATAGACACAATGTGAACTTGAAAAAACGAAATATTAATGAGTGTATTATATACTAATTTACAGACCCTGACCTTTGAATAATTTTTTGGCAAAATGCAAAAATATTCCACTCATTAAAATTTAAATAGGAATCTTCTCGAAAAAATTTTCATATTTAATTAATGAATGAAAATATTTAGAATAATAATTTTTTTTTCGTCAAACAATAGAGATTATTACTCATTAAAAGCAATTTAGCAAAATGCCAAATCACATGAGGTTATTCGTGTCGTATTTTTAATTTTCATGAATAATTAAATTTTTGTTATTTTTCCATAAATTAATAAATCTAAGGTAATTAGTACACATTTCAAAAATTATTCTCAAAGCAAAAATTTTTCTTTTTACTCGTCAAATCTCGATAAATTCAATTAAACGATCGAAAAATAAATTTAAATAATTTTTCATTATTTTAATTTTTATTATAATGAAGACAATTGTATGAATATAATAGCAAAAGTGATTTCAAACCTATTTTACAAGAAAAAACATTTCTTTTCGAAGTCAAAAAAAAGTACAAAAAATTTTTCATGGAAATTTGAAATTTATAAAAAAATAGTTTTTGATGAGTAGATGAGTGTTTTTTGAGTAAAAAAAAAAAATAATTTTTATCAATTACTCACTTGATTATATAGTTGAAACTTTCTATACTCATCTGTGGCATGGTCTAGTCGATATTTTTTTTCTTGGTAATTTTTTTAGTTCAGGGTCAAAATTCTCACATATTATATATAATAATATAATTTTGTTTAATTCAACTGGAACGAAAAACTGAAGCGCGAAACGTCCTTTCACGCAGGTATACAATATCCCCGGACTTGTTCTAAAACTTTCACTACTGTAAAACACTGGGGACTAGGTCCTCGCTCCGGTAGTTTCGAATCATTCGCTGTTATCGCTCGGACCCACGCGTTCAATGTGTTTTTTCCTCGAATTTTCAAGGAGAAAAAATTGTTCATCGACAGTTAATTAATTTTCACGTCGTTTTTTGATGTGATTTTTTTCATTAGTGATATATAATTCAGGGAATAATATTCATCGCAAAGTAATTTAATCAATGCAATCCTTGACCCTCGCATTTGCTTATGTGAAAAATGCAACGTTTTATATGTCACGACTGATTTGATTCGGCTTGAAAATTGACAGTCTCACTCGTAAACGGTCACAGATAGTGCATCGCGGAAAATATTGACAGGTTTTATGTAAATACAAAAGTTGTTGTTTTTTTTTTAAAAAAAAGAGAGAGTTATTTTCACTGGGAATAATATTTTCTTTTTAATTTTTTGTTTTTATATGTTGTAATAATGTTATGATAATAATTTATTTCTCTGCAGTTGACAAAGTTTTTTAATCATACAGTTGGTAAAACAGCGGATAAATTCATTTTATTGGTAAGTTTAATTTTAATCAATGCAATGAAGAAGAAAAAAAATATAACCTTGTATATTGTATATACTTTGTTTTTTTGAAATATCTCGAATATCAATCAAGTTATGATTTTTTTATACTGAATCTTTATTGTAGCTTGAAAAATTCCCTACAAAAATTAATTCTATAAAAAATTTCGTATCTCTCACGGTTTTCAAGATATTTATGAGTATACAACGGGTAAATTTTTTCGAGTTTAAAAATGACTGAAAATTGATTGAAAAATTTATTTTTTAACGCATTGAACTGCAAAAATGTGTTCTAAGGAAGTGAAATTTATAAACAGAAAACTAACTCCCTCTGATCGTGTATTTTTATCGGTTAAAAGATGATCCACATTTGATAAACGATTTCAATGACATTTAATATTCTATAAGATATACTCTTTCCACGCTCCACTGCGTACATACACGCGGAACAAAGGCGAATTGAGTCGACTTGTGTCTACATACGTTGGGAAGAAAGTGGGAGCAAGAAAAAAGCGAGAGTGGTGTGTTACGTTTCCTTGTGCTCGCGAGAGCCCCTTCATCTTGATGATGTTCAGAAGTGTGCGAACAAGTCCGCGACCGGCTGCTTTACCTCGCTCGTTTTCCTTTGTATATCAACCTGGTTTCTGTTAACGTACGCGCAAATAAACCATCTTTATAAATTAATTATTTAAGCGCATTTAGTATTATCTAAAGCAGACGTGTATTTTGCAAAAGTGCGATTGTTTTGAAATAACTATTCCCAACACGATTCAAACATATTCTTAAAAAAAATAAAAACAACTTTATTATCAGTGAGAAAAAATTATTTATCTATTAAAATTAATAAATTAATTTTTTCTAACCATATTTTATACATTTTCAACAGTTCACATGATTTTTAATGACAAAAAAAAACGAATAAAATTACTTTTATGACTGTTAAAAAATTTATTAATCACTTAAAATTGTTTAAATAATTGTTTTCAATATGTTTATAAAGTTTTGAATTATTTTATTAAGATTAATTGCGTTAATTTAATTTTTTTACAGGTTGAAATTGATTTATAAATTTTTTTTTTTTCA
The DNA here is from genome assembly GCA_002156465.1 of Macrocentrus cingulum. Lineage (NCBI taxonomy): Eukaryota > Metazoa > Arthropoda > Insecta > Hymenoptera > Braconidae > Macrocentrus > Macrocentrus cingulum. The sequence continues at coordinate 15,009 of MVJL01005686.1, read as the reverse complement.
TTACATTTCTCTGAGTTTGAAGAAAAGAAATGTTGTAAAAAGTTGTTTACAAGTTTTTTACAAGTTTTTTTTACATGTTTTAATACTTTTTAGGTGACTTTAGAAAACAATCTTCAAAGTCCTGTCGGAGAAAGGTCGGAAAATCCGATCGTCATGGTGGTAGACACTGGAACCGTTCGTTTGGTGATTTTCATTGGAATGTTTCTGGTGTTTGCCGGCGATTACACGAGCGTAATCAACTCTATATTTGGCAATGGAATTGTTCCGGGTAATTCGACACTGACCAGACTGCAAGGTCCGGTAAAGGAAGGTCCTCATGCCGGTCATATGACATTGATTCGAGGAGTCAAGGATAGTGAGGCTGACGATGGTGAGCGAGGTTAAAAATATTTATTCTCCTGGCGTTTATTGATAAAGCAATTATTTTCATTTACTTTCTTCTTGTTTGGCTTGCGCTATTATTGCTCATTAAGTCGAAAATATTTTTTTTTCAGGCTCAGCACGCAAAGCCAAAATAATGGCTACTATCAAGACTGCATGTTTACCTAAGTTAATTTGCGAATTAACCTCGACACCGTATCATAATAATCTGAGTGAGATGGAAAAATCACTTCTCAAATTGATCAGGTAATTTGAGCAATAAAAACATTTTTTTTTAATCAAGCAAGTGCACAAATATCAGGTGAAAAATTTTAAATTTAAAAATTAAATTTTTTTATATCGTTGATATCTTGAAAATAATGAGAGATTCACAAATTTTGATAAGAACTTTTTTTATAGAGAATTTTATACTCTATAAAAAAGGTTTCTAACAAATTTTTTGTAACTGCAAAAGTTTTTGAGATATTTCTGAAAAAGTATGGTCATGTAATGACTAAAAATAGGTAACCAAAATTCAAATGAAAAATTCAACATTTTTTTTTTTTTCGATTTTCTCAAAAATGACGAAACTTACGTAATTTTTGTATAGAATCTTTTTTCTAGATAATTTTATAATCTATAAAAAAGATTCAGTATAAAAATTCTCTATTACGTAAATTAACCGAGATAATTGCAATTAAATAAGATCCAGTCATTGATCAATTTTTTACTACTATTTTTTTTTTATTTTTTAAATTCACCATAGTACTTTTTATTCATCCAATTGTCATATACACTTCCCCCATGACTTTCAACTTCATGGCCTCGTGCACTCACGACCACTTTCACGACTTTCATTTGCCAACCATCACGATAGCGACGACCACTCTGTACTGTGTGCAACAGTGCAAGAAACGTGTTTGAAAAAAATCCGAAATATCACTAAAACAAGAAAACAAAAAAAACCTCTTCCCCCTCCTAAACACCCCCTAGCTATCCCTAAGCCCTGGTAATTTTTTTTTTTTTTCAAATTTGTCGCGAAAATTGGAGCTTTCCTGGAGAATTGTCGTTTTTTTCCCTAACATGGGTAAGCCCCATCAACTAATCGAAACATGCCAGTGAAATGTTTACGAGCGCGTTTAGCATATACGACCATAATAGTCGGAGCAGCAAAAGAAAAAATATCTCCACGCTCTAAAATGTGAAAGTGCAGTGCATAAACACACCTTTACGCATTGTACAACGCACAGTCAGTGTCATTTCCACACATGTGCATTGACATAAGACGGAAAAAGTGATAATACAACATATTACACAACTGACTGATCCCCTAAGATCTTGCACCAAAAAAATTCAGGTCGTCCGGGCCTTATTACATACGTCTTTCGCTTTTTTTTTTTACATCACCCACATAACCCGTAACGCCACTTTCATTTTCATCGATTATCCAACACTGCTTTCTCTTTATCTTTGCCATTCGCGCCATAACTAAGTGGATTTTAAATATTTAACATGGAGAATTTTTTTTTTTTTTTGGGAAAATGAAATGTGGCGGTGTTGTGGGTTAGTTGGGGAGATTTATATTTAATAAGTCACGTTCACCTTGTTTACAATTATAGGATAGTGCAGGTATTGAATTTTATCCTTTAGAATTGACTTGAAAAGTAAGAGGTAAACTGCCTTGTGCTTGTTATTCTCCAGTGGATTCAATTGGTCTATCGCAATAAATAGCGCGGGTTATATTGCAGACATGCCTTTCCTAAGCTCACTGAGTGTAGATCTTGCGTCAAGTCATTTTTCTCAACAGTGGCAGCCATGAAAAATCGTGAATTATTACTTTTAGTACATTTGAACGATTTTTTTTTGTATGTTGGAATTATTTAGATAGACATTTAGGGATGAATTTGTTGATATTTAATTTTTTTTTTTTATTCATCTTGAAGGGTGGAATTACGTTGAAAATTTGTATGCAGGTTTTTTTTGGGGTAAAAGGGAGGGGATAGCGCTTTTAGTGACAGTAGAAACAGACAATTTTATCGGTATATGGTCAGACAAATTTATCAAAGTTTAAGTAGTACTTTAAAAATTTGCGAAATAATTTTCAATTATTGTTTTTATATATTTCAATAATTTTTTAGGTTTTTTTACTTGATAAAAAAATTTTTTTCGAAAGAAACCTTGAGAAATAATGAAAAAAAAAATTTTTTTTCAACGATAAAGCAATTAGTAAACATGTATTTGATGATAATTTGAGTTTTAATCAATTACAAGTTAATATTTTCATCTAATAAATGTTTTTTTTTTTCGCGTCAAAGCAATATAGAATACTAGGAGACGTTTTTTTTTTTTTGCAAATATCTCAAAAACTACTAAATCTAGAGGATTTTTAATCGAATACTTTTTTATAGTTTAATTAATTTCCTATCAAAAAGATAGAATAAAATTTTTTTGTATCTATCACAGTTTTTGAGATATTAAAAAAAAAAAAAAATTGGTCTTAATGTCACTGTATACACTTGATTTCAAACAGGGACATCTTTATCTTGAAATATCTAAAAAACCAGAGGGTTTAGAGAATTTTTAGTAGAACACTTTTTTATAGCTAAATAAATTTTCTATTAAAAAGATTCAATAATATTTTTTCGTAACAGTTACGGTTTTTGAGATATTTTCAAAAAAACAAAATTTTTTTCCTCAATTCCATTAAAAATGAATAATTTTAATTTACAAATGGTTTTTCTTAAATTAAATAGATTTTTTTAAAATTTTTTTAATTAATTATTTTATTTTATGTTAGGGATACGAGTTTGACGACAATGGCGGAAGTGGCATCGAGATATCATTTTGCCGCACATATGGGTCAATTAATATCCGGTATCGAAGGTCAAGGCTGCCATAATTTCTATCCGACTTGCCCACTGCCACGCTCGAGTGTTCTCAACATGATGAAGAAAATTCGATTGCGTTGAACGGCGATAATTTCGCTCAGTCGACTCAATTAAGCACCAAATTAATTTTGAGCTCTGCACAAGAGCGGATAAAAATATCTTCGATGTATCTGTGATACCACGTGTGTTGGGAACAGTGTGGATTTGATTAATTATGAGGTAAAACGTGTGAATCGAGTTATTTAAAGGCACAAATTTTTGTCATGAAAAAAGCGCATTGTTGCTGAAAAAAAATGAAGTATAAATGAGAAAAAAATGCATTTATAGCATTTACACCATATTTATCCATATTATGCCATTGAAATTGGCTTTTTTATTATAATTGTAAAATTGACAAGCAACAATCTGGATAATTATGATTTTTAAACCATGATTTTAATTAATTTTTTTGCTATTTCGACTGTTGTTTTTTTCTTTTAATAAGTATTATACTGTATAGATTAAAATTGTTACTTGTAATCATTATTATTTATCTTTTTCAAGACCCTTTGATTTAATTGAAATTAATTAAGTAGTTAAATAAATCAATAAACTAGTAAAAAAATAAATTTTTTACTTGCTTATCGAATATTGCTTTAGTTTTCTAAAAATATTTTAAAATCTATCAAATTTCTTCAATTTTTGCACCCGTTATTTTGTAAATATTTAAATTACCTTTAAAAAATTATTTTTGTAAAATTGTCATATTTTTAATAATTTTAAAAATATTAACATAAGATTACTTTAAACACAAGTTTGTCTTTTTTCATAAATATCTTAAAAACTATAAGGTTTGTGTAAAATTTAGATAAATACTTTTTTGTAGCTTATAAAATTCTCTATAAAAATAGTATTATGTAAAATTTTTATAAATCCAATATTTCCCGAGATATATGTGAAAAAAGACCGGTTTTATTTCAGTGAGATGGAAAATAATTGATGGGCCATTGAGGATAGTTTTTTTATCAGTTACAGACGTCATGATTATATTCTTGACTTATATCACTCATCTGGGCTATCAGAGAGCCAGCAATTTTGTTCTCGGAATTGAATGAGCCACAATTTCATCAGTGATGCAGTAATACAACGACAACGAAGCTCCAGAAAGCGGCGGCAACTTACTCGCGTCCTGATAATTGAGAAACTTTGATGGACATGGGGTCGAAAGAGTCTTGGAATTGCGGTAGATCCATGTGTACACAGTGCACAGACTGAGGAGACATTGCCGCACTGGTCTCTGTGAATGAGCTTTGTCTCTGTATCGTCCGATAACAGCAAGCAAGCACAATACTCCTCCGTCATTAGGAATAACCATCAACGTGGAGTTTAACTCGCAAGTGGACGAAGAAAATGAGAAGCCAAATTGCACAGGATTTCCTTGGAATACTAGCAAAAAATCTACTCATTTAGCAATTAATTTATATTTAAATTTATTTTTCTTCTGCACTGCAATTAAATCCCTCGTTCGAGCTTTTGTAACTAAACCTGAAGGATCACAGTGCAATGTTTATTAATGAAACGTCGTGGACAACGTGATGGAAAGTGAATCCTCGCCATGCGGAAATTTCACGTATAGCTGTAACAATTACAAAACACCACGGTAACTGGACAGACTAAATGTGTGCAATGATTTTTAACTACGTCCAGTCAATTACTCATTTTTACCATGCACAGAATTTTTTTATTCTGTAAATAAATCAAAAACTTTACGATCTACGAGAATTTTATATATAACCTTTTTTATAGCTTATAAAATTCTCTACAAAAAAGATTCTAACCAAAAATGACCTAACTCAAATAATTTTAGAGATAATTGCAAAAGAATTTGCTTTAAAAAAATTTTGAAATTCAAAACTCACTAAAATACCTCAGTGTCTTTATTTTAAATTATCTGGAAAACCAAAAGAGTTAGCAAATTTTTTTACTGATTCTTTTTTGTAGCTCGTAAAATTCTCTACAAAATGGCTACTCGATAAAAAATCTACAACAAGAAAGTCTCACCTTATTATCAAATATAAAAGTCAGAAAATCATTAGATTCCAAAAAAATTGTTAACAACAGTAAGTTATCGTTTTTCTATTAATTTGTAATTGTTAAAAAAAATGTTCACACTCTCTAAACAGTCCCTAGAATTTACTTAACCCTTTTGGCAGAGTTATCACTCGAGACGATGAGGAAGTCAGACCTTCTGCAGCGACGTGTTTGCGTTTATACATCCGCACGTAAAAGACATCCTCACGTGTTTCGCAATCACGTACCCCAGTAACTAAAAGGCCCGCCGAGTGGGGCGTTTACTTTCACTCTGGATGGAGCCTTGGCGAGGTCTGAAGGTACACATTCAGCAACCAGTTTTTATCAGCCAGTGGACATTGTCGTCGGTTTAGACGTGCTGAGGCGTTTGGATGAGGCACTTTACCTCGAAATTGTTTCTTTGAGTACGTAAAAATATTTATTCCTGTTTTTTTTTTTTTCACGGCTATTTTAAATCTAACAAAACCCCACAAATTACCGAAATTAATTCTACACATTCACTCATTTTATTAATATTTTTTCTCAAGTGTTTTTTTTTTCAGGGAAAATTTTTTTAATTAAATCCTGTTGTATAATATTGCAGTGAACTTTCTCGCACAATTAACGATATTAAGTTGTTACTGAGAGCTGCAGAATGTGCTGGTTAATTGCTGATATATACAAATGCAATTTTATTAGATCACTTTCATTGAAAATCAACTGGTTTTCCAGGAGAATGCAGCTGTCGAGGGTATTTACACTGCTGGTGTTGAGTGTCCTTGTCGTTGGACACGTGAGATCTGCGCCAAGTCCTCAGGAACCGGCTTTTGAGCTTCCCGTGCAATTATTTGGATTTCCACTGATTATTACTGCTGTCAGACTGACGAATTTCGTCAAGAAACTCTCGTACGCCTTGAATCCACGTAAGTATATGCTTTGCTTAGTATGTTATGCAGTCAATGCACTTGTGAGTGTTGGTTAATTAATTTTTTTATGCCGTAATTTATGCTGTTCGATCCACGCGAGAAATTTCATGTGATGGATTTCTGGTTTTACTCAGTTCCGGAGTTAAATCTAGACAATACTGATGCCGGATGTCGACGCTTCCAAGCGAAAGTACTGAATTCCTTGGTGCTACCGACGACGGGCATTACGTGAGACTAATACAGTTTTGATTGGTCAATTTTCTGAAACATATGAAAGTCCGATGTTGAGACCGATGTTGGATATCGGGACGTGGTTTTTTGCATATATCTCAGAAACTATTGCATTTAGAGGATATTTGAATAAATACTTTTTTATAGCTCAATGTATTTCCTATCAAAAAGGTATTATAAAATTTTTTCGTATCTATCGCGGTTGTCGAGATATTTTTGAAAAAAAAATTTTTTTTCCAATGTCACTACATATAGCTTTGATGTCAAACATGGTCGTCTTAATTTTGATATATCTCAAAAATGACCGGGTTTACAGAATTTTTGTAGAAGTACTTTTTTGAAGATTATCAAATTTTCAACAAAAAAGATAAAGGGTAAAAATTGCGTTGTTTCTCTCGTTCTAAAGATATATATGAATTTTTTTCAGAGACTTATGTCGCACGCTCGAAACGGTCTGCTCATTACTACGATGAGGAAATACTAGACATTGGCCAAGTGGAAAAGAAGCTTGTGGAAGAATTGGGCCAGGGTGTTTGCATTTACGAGAGAGTTTGTGCGAGACACGCGGATGTTGCGTTGAGACGGGGACATCGACAAGAAAATATTGATTGGAATGAATTATTCAGGTATGATTATTTCAAAATAATATCCAACAAATTATCACTTAAAACCAACAAAAACTACACTTAAATAATTAAAAACTTACATCACAGCTTGTTTTACGATTACTAATTACTTTTTTTTATGTATTTCTCCATTATATGTTGTAAAAATCAGTGAAAAAAAAATCTAATTTTATGTCTTATTGTCTAAAAAGCAAAGTTTATACCCTCAATTATTTTTACTCAATGAAAAAAAAATTTTTTTCCATCATTAATATTTAATTTTCCAAAATTTCTCAATATTTATCGACATTAAATACAAAAAACGACTTTTAAAATTATTTTATTAATTTGAAAAAAATATTTGAGTGTTAAAATAAATAAAATGGTGTCGTGTAAAAGATTTTTCGAGTCATCAAAGCAATTTGTGTGACACCTTGAGGCCTCTGAATAAAATCCGTCCGCCATTTTCAAAGACAAAGTGGCAAGGTAGAAAAAAAAAAACGTCTCTTGCTTTTGGTCCTCACTAATGGCCTATCCAGCTTGATGCTATTGGGCTCGTAAAGCCAAGATCGAGCGAACAAGGAGAAAAGAGAGCTCGTGCACCTCCGGATTATCCAAGACTCCAAGAGTGTCTAAGTACCATCGCTTCTTCCACTGGAGCTTACACTAAACTCCCTTGTAAGCAACGTCGGGAGCTGATAGTCTTAATGGCCCTAGCGCGCGTGCCCTAATGTATCCCAATAATTCTCCGAATACTCTCTTAAGTCTATATTCACTGTCCCATTTGTTTTGGACGCACGTTTACTACCGTCTCTGTGTAAAGATACGCTTCTTGCAGCCACTACAAAGCGTCGCCGGATCCGATGAAGGAGAACTACCTCCTTAGTGTCTTCCTAGGTGAGATTGTCGCTAGTCCCAGACTCTGTCACCAGCTGGCCAAGCGAGGCCGGGTCTGTAAAGACCAACTCTTCGATTAGAAAAGATCTACTCTTCATTGGGGTAAGCATAACCAATTGTTTTTGCAAATATCTCGAAAACCGTTGAAATGACAATATTATTGCATAGAACCTTTTTTACAAGGAATTTAATTATCTGTAAAAAAGGTTATATGTAATTTTTATCTCAGACTTGTAGTTTTCAAGATATTTTGAAAATTAAAAGTATTTCAAATATGCAGACTATATAAACAGAATCTTCATTCAGTAGACGCATGCATTTTGTTGATTATCTACTAAACTATTAGAGTTATGAAATTTTTTTAAGATATATTTTTTGTAGATAATTTTTTTATCTATAAAAAGTGTATTGTGTAAAAATTTTGTAACTATAATATTTATCGAGATATTTCGTAAAAAAGAGACAGCTGCAGTGTTTAAAGTTGGACGAGTGATGGAAAAATGTTAAAATTTTTTATTCTTTCGCCTGTATGAGTTGATAAATTTTTTTTTTATCTCAAAATACATTAATATCTACTATACTACCGAATAATCTCATTCTAAAAAAAAACAATCATTAATATTCGATTTTTGTCGCAGGCATCGGAGAGAACTGCTGCTGCTGCTGTTGAGTGACGTTATCAGAGGTTTCTCTAAAACCCGAAGACGAATTCTCAGAAAGGTGCTATATAGAGCGATAATATTGAAGAAAGATGAACGCTTTACAATATAAAATATACTGTATATATACACAGTCAGGGTATAGACGTACGGAAATAATTTTATAAATTATTTAAGATGATTTAAAATAATTTTCGTAACTGCTGTAAATCTGGATGACACATATCTCAGGGTTTTGTATTAATGGTTTTATGCTAATTATTTTTTTTTTACAGAAACAAATAAATCTAAGTAATATTTTGTCAATTAAAAAAAAAATTCCTAGCCATTTTTGGTGTCTCTTCATACCAGAGAAATGTTGAAAGAAGGGAAGAGAGAGTTGAAAACGACCCACGCCTATACTCATTATATACTGTCAGCATAGTCAGTTTGAAACTACCTTTCACACAGTCGACACGAATAAATAAAAGTCGTCGTTTTAAAATTAATTAAATTTTTACTGGTATTAAGAGCACTATAGAGCAGTAAAATTTCCTCTAAACACCGTTAAATCCCGAGTTTATCGTCTATACAATGTCATGAAACTCGTAAATTTGTGTCGATAAAAAATGCAAGCGTAATTCCATCTAGTTGATGGTCAAACCCAGTCCAATTCCAAGTGTAATTTTTTCGCGCCGAAAAAAAAAAAAACGCAAGAAAAACAGCAGGAACTCCTGTGCCGACAGAGATTTAAAGCAGAGGAAATAAAATTTAAGAAAAAGGTGTATGACTAAATTGTGAAAGTGAGTTATATATTAGAGTTGAACATGCGCCCATCCTCGAGGTCGCTGTCCTACTGCCCGCAAACGAGAGTGAATTTGCTCGTGAAGAGTCTTGCGCTCGTTTTTATGTCATTTTTAGGGTTCTACACAAAATCAGTTAGCTCGAGCGTGGTTCAAAATCAACCTTACACTGAAGAACATCTTCACTGTGATTTTTCAAGTCCTAGCAAACTCTATGACATTCAGGATCTTCTCGAGTAAATCTGAAAATGATAAAAAAAATTGTTTTTATCGCTTTAAAAATGTTTCTATAATTTTTTTTTTGGTAAATAGGTGTATGGAGCAATTGGCCTCTGGGTCGATTTTAAACCGCAAGACCAGGCAAGCAGATAACAGTGTGCATTTCTTCCCGCAAGACGACTTTCCGGTGCAACAAAATGATTACAGGCCTTATCAACAGTCGCAACACAGTAACTACAGACCCAGTTATCATGTAAATAATTTTTTGCTCATAGAAATAAGTAGAAAATATTTTTTTTCATAACATAAACAACGACAAAAAATATTTTCCATCGCTATTTGATCAATTTAATCGACATCAAAAGAGTAAAAAACGTTATTTCGAAGTGAAAAAATTAAATTAAATTAAAAATCCATTAAAAAATCAAATAAATCTAAAACTTAAAAAAAATCTCGACATCATTTAGAGCTAAAAATTAGTCAAAAACGTCGAAAAAATAATCTATCGTGATCTATCATTTATTTTTCTTATTATTATGATAAATATTTTTTTTTCAGCAGCAAACACCTTCACAATCAATTAATTACGTTCGTCCATCACGACCAGCATTGCCACCTGGTTATCATCAGTCATCAGACTCGAATTTCCCTCCTGGAATATTTGGTATCAACCTGCTGGGCGCTCTTTCTTCGATCTCACAATACGATGACCGTAAATGCGTTCCCAGAATAATATGCGAAGTGGCGACTGGAGTAATACCCGGAAGTACACGCAACAAGCAGAATTACGTGAGCTCAAGCATGAATTCTCTTATCAGGTGTGTTGACACTATGTGTATCGAGTGTCTCAAAATACTTGGATATTTATTTTTCATCATATACAATGATTCTTCACAGTTTACTAACTGCAGTAGATTTTGGAGCTTCTTCGCCACTGATTAATTTCGGAAAATCCGCTTTAATGGGCTACAGTAGCCGTGGAAACCCGGAAATCTGCTATCAACAGTATCCCCAGTGTCCGAGAAATCCAAATCAAGTCGTAGACTACCTCAACAATCACAATGGCGGGTTTTTCCGTTTTTTCAACACTCAAAATACAGGTAAATTTAACGTTAAAAACCTCAAATTTCACAATAACTAATTTCTTAAATCAAAGGATCTCATTATCGTGATCAATCAACGCAGCCAGAAGCTCAAATTCAACTGGAAAATTTCAATCGTAAAGCAACTGAAGAATTAAAATTCGACCCAACAACTTCATCATCTCGATCTCAAATTTTAATAAATGATGATATAACAGGATTAACAATTAAAAAAAATAATCAAATAATTTTTCCGGATGATCAACGATTAATAAATCGTTTTGTAAAATCGGCAAATTATCGGGAAGATGTTAAAATCGATGATTCAGTTGATAAAACAAAATTTTTCCACAAGGTAATGTGTGTCAAAAAATAAGATTAGAAAAAATGAATTGATGTTATTTAGTGGGTTGGTTTTTTTTTTGCTAGGACAGAATGTATTTGAAAGAAATGAATCCCCGGATTTAAATTCACGTGATTCAAATGCAAAGTTGTATTTTTCTTCTCATATGCCCGGCGAATCTGTCAAGAGTTTCATCTTTCCCGACGGCCAAAGAGTTATGATCGACACGGCCTTTACAAAATTATTCTCTCCGAGCTACAAAAAAATGCTGAAGCGAGGTCTGATGAGTGACGCGCCTCAGCCTATCGATTTGGAGGGCTTAAACGTGATCAATCTAGCAGAACTGTGGCCTGAGGACGAGTTCGAGCAGGTTATTCATCCCTGTGACATGATTTGCCACGATTCAAGAGGCACAGCTGTTCAGTTCAGTCAAACTGTGAGCTCAGGTAGTCTATCGACTCTTATGACACCCGATCGACCGATTCTCGATCTATCCGATGCTCTTCCATGTGAAGTCGCCTGTCTGCAACCTCGAGGTGAAAGGAAACTCGTCTCCACGACCCTTGACAAGGTCCTACGTCCGCAGCAAGGTTCAAAGTTTTCAAATTAATTTTTTATTCAAGTTCCAATTAATACAATTATTAATAAACGAGATTTAATGGGATTATGCCTGTATCCCTCTTTTTTCGGACTGTTATTTTCAATAAAATTCAAATTTAACCAGAAAAATTTCATGCGTAATTCCATTACCCTCGATATACATCAGTCTCTAACTCAACATAAGTGTGTGTCTTATTCTTTTGCAAATATCTCGAAAACTACATGATTTAGAAAAAAATATTCAACTACCTTTTTTGTAGGTTTAAAAATTCTCTACAAAATTGGTTCTATAAAATTTTTTTTTAACTTCAATATTTCCAAAGATATTTCGAAAAAACAAACTACCTGTCCGAATTAAAAATTGATTTCAGCAAAAAATCAAGGGGTAAAATTGAAAATAATTAAACCCCGATTCGTGGGTGATGCTGGAAATATAAAATACGAAGAATCCAATATTCCAAGTGCCTATGATCTGCAATCCTCAATAAAATCAGTGAGTAAACTGAAAAAAAAAAAAAAAATCACGATTTCAACAAAATATTCATCACGAAAAACCAACACTTTTACCCCATTACACTCGAGTTTTTTCACTTCAAGTCACTTGTCACCTCTTCTGTATCTCCGCAACCATGAGCCATTATTCTCAGATTTTTTTTTCCTCTTTCAATGATCGCTTCCCCAACTGGCATCCCCGAAATTTCATTGTACTCCGCGTGTTATACATATACACTGTGGGTTCTAAGCCGCTCTATCTGCTGATCCCAGGTGCCTCTCAACCTGGCAGGTGGACTGGCGTCGGCTTACGAGGCAACACAGCCCCTGCATCAGAAAACACCGTACAAAAAAAAACTCATCGAGGCAGACAGCGTGCCGATCGGTGAAAATCCTCTGGCAATCGCAGTCGAGCCACAGGACGAGAGTGACCAAGTGACCTTCGAGGAAAATTATGCACCGCGTCCTACAGGCCTTCCTGCAGCTATGAGCATGTGTTCGGGCTGTCTTTACTTCCTTCCACCGGGATACACTCTGCCCACAGCCTGTGCCAGACCTGTTCCTCCTGCTGACGCTGTCCCTGTGCTTTCGCCGGAGATGTCAGTCATTTTCAAGTCGACAAACCCGTGGAAAAATTACTCGGACTTTTTCGCACAATTTTCACAAACTACAAAAGCCCCCGAGGCATCTCCAAACCTTGTCGTTACTCTCATCCCTCTGGCAGAAGCGCAGAATGTTCCTACACCTCCAACACGACCCAAATCTGGCGAGGAAAATGCTCCAGTTGAATCAGGCGAGTTTTTCTCTTGATTGAAGTGTCGAAAAAAATTAAATTTTGTACTTGCTCAACAACTATTGTTTGTAATCGATTTAACAGTGGATTTAGGCGCTGTTCCACCTGTGCGACGCTGTCCAGAGGGCTTCGCTTGGGATCCCGAGGATATCGAGTGCCTGCCGGTGAAATACCCTCCGGAAATGGACGACACAGAGATAAATAGACCAACAGAATCGACGAAAATCATCAATCGTGATGTGCGGCACAAAATTTTCATTGGTACACCCGAGGCCGACATGATCATCGAAAGTTAGAAGTCAAATAAATGATTAATATTCGTTAATTAACTGTAATCTTGATAGAAAAATTTTCTTGTCCTAACTTTCTATAGCAAATCTGTCTTGTTGATGTACCCCATTGTGATAAACTATTAAACTAGCTAGTTATACATAAAAAAAAGTAAAAACTTTTTTCTGTAAATGAGTTTCACTATTTTTTTTTAATACCACGGATTTTTAAATAAAATTTTATGATAAATTACTGACATTAAATTACTTACGGGTAAAGTTGTAATTATTCTATCGCATATTACTGGTATATTTATTGAGTCTATTAATATATCGTTAGTGGACTTTATGAGTAGGTATACTTTAGAAGCATGAAAAAATATATCTTTCAATCATTGAGAGAAATGTCATAATTGTGGAGTGCAGTTGAGGTGTATTGATGAACGAGGCTTTCCAATAGTATATATGCATCGAGATCTATGATTAATGATCGTGTGACGTTAATTAATAGAATTACAGTGGATGAAAAAAAATTGTTTTTATATCCACCGAGAAAAAATATCTTGTGTCTAATTTTTTATTTGATCGTGTGACGTTAATTAATAGAATTACAGTGGATGAAAAAAAATTGTTTTTATATCCACCGAGAAAAAATATCTTGTGTCTAATTTTTTATGATTAGAATAAAAATTGTCGAGGAGATTAAGGATAGTAGATAATTAATTTTAGGTAAGAATTTATCAAGGGCAATTTACTGGTGCCTTGATGTGTTCTGCTGGAGTGTATCAAAAAGCTAATTAAGGATAGTAGATAATTAATTTTAGGTAAGAATTTATCAAGGGCAATTTACTGGTGCCTTGATGTGTTCTGCTGGAGTGTATCAAAAAGCTAATTGTCTCGGGCTGTCAGTTGCATCCCACTTGGCCCTGTCCGAAGCAAACGCCCCTCCAGGGCTGCGCACTTGCCTCTCACTCGCTCAATGAGTGTCTACATTACGATTATACGCCACACTGCGATATATAATTACATGGCCTGTCTTTTTGAAAACTTGTTTGAACAGTGTCAATGCTCAGGTTAATGGTACAACTTGCTTTTATTGTTATTCCATTCAAATGTCTGTTTCATCCATCCTGAACTTGGAGCATCATGATGAAGCATTTTGTCGAAATAATAGACATCTGGTTTCTAATTTGTAAATTTGAACTATCAACTGACAGGTTGTATTTTCAGTTATAGAAAAAGGAAAAATTTGCATTAATAAATTATTTAGTTATATTAAATGATTAAAACTCGTTTTTCTAAAAATCGTGTTAAGAGAGTATATAATTTTTTTTATTTGAAAATTGATTTATAATATGAATTTTTGTTGAGAATTAGTGACAATATGTTTCAACAATAAATTCGGGGATATTTGATCGAGGGAAAAAAAAATTTTTTCGTCAAATTTTCAAAAGGGTACCAATTTTTTCGTCGAAAATCGGGAAATTTTGCGATGAAAAATTTTTCTGACCTTGAGTAAATTTTTTTTTCAACATGAATTATTTATTTTTTATTTATTTATAAAAGAATTTTCAAAATTAAAAAAAAAATAGGTATTAAGACTTGTGAAAATGAAAAAAAAGACTTAAAAGAAACTCATTCGGCCGGTAAAGAAGTCCTCCGTTGCAATTGTTTATAACTTGATCAACCCCTTTTCTGTATCTTCGCCCCTAATCATCGGATGACCTTGAAACTGAAAATGGATGTTGGGTACATGGACCAGGTAAGACCATTTGAGTTTCAGCCAAATCTGTCAATAAACAACGAAGCGGCAG